>OX155953.1:35268829-35489157 GCA_944548615.1 Micropterix aruncella | reverse complement strand
TCTTCTCTCAGTATTTGCGGTTTCCTACTGTGGTATTCGAACCTTTCTACTTTATCCTACAGCGGCGACACAACAATGCGAAAGACGAGAATGAATGCTGGAAAATAATAGGCGATTAGTGTTTCTTAAATATTAATGATTTTTATAAAATGTATATCAATATTTCGGCTCAGCCGTCGTCAAGATATATGACATTTCTGAAATCGAACAATTCGTTGAAAATTTAAATTCAAGGAATCGAACAAAAAGAAATGGATTAATAATATTTTACACGATTTAGTTAAGGTACCATAACCAACCGTGCAAAACGTTATTTTAAAATGAATGATTATAAATTAAAAGAAAAAGCATTTGATGATTATGATAATATGATAAACCTTATTAATTTTGCCTATTGAGACCGGAACCTTTGCAAGCGCCTAAAATATAAATATAAGCCAATTCCCAAGATTTGACGTCCCTTTCTTTTGCATTATCCCCAAGGCATTTTATTATTTTAACTTTAAAACATTGATCAAAAGATAAATTATGCGCCCTGGCATGCAAAGATATTGGGAGTTGGCTTTCATTTCCTACACTAGCCCTATGATTATTTAGTCTAATATTAAGTGGTGTTGTTGTTTCACCGATATAAAAGGCATCACAAGTCCTGCACAGAAGTTGATATACTATATTTTTTGAAATACAACTGCAATGAAAGGGAACCCTGTAACTATTAGTAGTATTTGGACTGGTAAAAAAAGGACTTAGATCTAACAGAGGACAAGTTTTACAACGTGGACGACCACAAGGTTGAAGCCCAAAAGTATTATTACCAATAGAGAAATTTTGATTATTTTTTGTTTTGTTTAATATTGATCTAATATTAGGTGGTCTGCGGAAAGATAAAATTGGCGGTGAATCTAAGAGATCCTTAGTGGATGCATCATTAGAAATGATGGGGAATAAATCAGATAATATATCTCGCAGTTTCTCAGCACCAGGAAAATAAGTGGTGCTAAGAAAGATTTTATTATTATTATTATTTTTATTTGAAGAAATTTTAGGTTTTGGTATATATTTTACTTCAGAGTTTAGAATATGTTTATCCAATAGAGGAGCAGGGTATTTTCTTTCAAGAAGAGATTGCTTTAGATTATTGAGATATTTATCTAAATTTTCTTTGTTGTTAACTAAACGGTGTCCGCGAATGGACATTGAGTAGGGAATGGATCTCTTGGTGTGAAATGGATGACAGCTATCAAAGTGTAAATACTGTTCTTTATTTGTAGGTTTTATATGAATCGCGGTTTTAATTTTACCTTCGGAAATTGTTAAATCAACATCTAAGAAAGTAATTTGTGATTTAGAAATGGTATGAGTGAAATTCAAAGGGCCAAAATTATTTAGGTCGTCAAGAAAGGTTGTTAGAGTAGTTTGTCCGTGTGGCCAAATCATTACTATGTCGTCAATAAATCTATACCATAATATGGGTTTTAAATTTTGCGTTTGAAGAAAATTTTCTTCAAACGCAAAATTTAAAACCCATATTATGGTATAGATTTATTGACGACATAGTAATGATTTGGCCACACGGACAAACTACTCTAACAACCTTTCTTGACGACCTAAATAATTTTGGCCCTTTGAATTTCACTCATACCATTTCTAAATCACAAATTACTTTCTTAGATGTTGATTTAACAATTTCCGAAGGTAAAATTAAAACCGCGATTCATATAAAACCTACAAATAAAGAACAGTATTTACACTTTGATAGCTGTCATCCATTTCACACCAAGAGATCCATTCCCTACTCAATGTCCATTCGCGGACACCGTTTAGTTAACAACAAAGAAAATTTAGATAAATATCTCAATAATCTAAAGCAATCTCTTCTTGAAAGAAAATACCCTGCTCCTCTATTGGATAAACATATTCTAAACTCTGAAGTAAAATATATACCAAAACCTAAAATTTCTTCAAATAAAAATAATAATAATAATAAAATCTTTCTTAGCACCACTTATTTTCCTGGTGCTGAGAAACTGCGAGATATATTATCTGATTTATTCCCCATCATTTCTAATGATGCATCCACTAAGGATCTCTTAGATTCACCGCCAATTTTATCTTTCCGCAGACCACCTAATATTAGATCAATATTAAACAAAACAAAAAATAATCAAAATTTCTCTATTGGTAATAATACTTTTGGGCTTCAACCTTGTGGTCGTCCACGTTGTAAAACTTGTCCTCTGTTAGATCTAAGTCCTTTTTTTACCAGTCCAAATACTACTAATAGTTACAGGGTTCCCTTTCATTGCAGTTGTATTTCAAAAAATATAGTATATCAACTTCTGTGCAGGACTTGTGATGCCTTTTATATCGGTGAAACAACAACACCACTTAATATTAGACTAAATAATCATAGGGCTAGTGTAGGAAATGAAAGCCAACTCCCAATATCTTTGCATGCCAGGGCGCATAATTTATCTTTTGATCAATGTTTTAAAGTTAAAATAATAAAATGCCTTGGGGATAATGCAAAAGAAAGGGACGTCAAATCTTGGGAATTGGCTTATATTTATATTTTAGGCGCTTGCAAAGGTTCCGGTCTCAATAGGCAAAATTAATAAGGTTTATCATATTATCATAATCATCAAATGCTTTTTCTTTTAATTTATAATCATTCATTTTAAAATAACGTTTTGCACGGTTGGTTATGGTACCTTAACTAAATCGTGTAAAATATTATTAATCCATTTCTTTTTGTTCGATTCCTTGAATTTAAATTTTCAACGAATTGTTCGATTTCAGAAATGTCATATATCTTGACGACGGCTGAGCCGAAATATTGATATACATTTTATAAAAATCATTAATATTTAAGAAACACTAATCGCCTATTATTTTCCAGCATTCATTCTCGTCTTTCGCATTGTTGTGTCGCCGCTGTAGGATAAAGTAGAAAGGTTCGAATACCACAGTAGGAAACCGCAAATACTGAGAGAAGAGAAAACGAAAAAGGCGTGGAGTCACTCCTGGTCACCACAGACCAGATAAGTGCCCTTTCATTATTTTATCATTTCATTTATTTAGTGATAAACATTAATTTCAATTTGAAAAAAATATATATATATATATATATATATATATATATATATATATATATATATATATATATATATATATATATATATATATATATATATATATATATATATATATATATATATATATATATATATATATATATATATATATATATATATATATATATATATATATATATATATATATATATATATGTATATGTATATATATATATATATATATATATATATATATATATATATATATATAAATATATATATATATATATATATATATATATATATATATATATATATATATATATATATATATATATATATATATATATATATATATATATATATATATATATATATATATATATATATATATATATATATATATATATATATATATATATATATATATATATATATATATATATATATGTATATGACAAAAAACGTGACAAGATTCATAAGCAAACAAAAGACAACCCAAATATTATACAACTTTACACATATTACAAAAAATATCGAAACATAATAGGTATGTACAAAAAATATTTTAAAAACTAAGGAAATATATTATAGCGAACAGATACGACAAGCTGGCGAAGAAAAAGAAAAATTTGGAAAGCATTAACAATATGGCCTCAAGACAAAAAGGCCTTAATAGAAGAACTTACAGAATAGAAGGCCTTTCGTAATCCACGGTTTGAGTTTAGTTTGTACTTTCCTTTTTGTGACTTTCTTTTTAGAAGACGAGTCTTTGAGACATTGAGTCATTATGTTTAGGAGATTATTAGCTGCAACGTTTGCCTTTTTCGCATTTAGTACTGAAGCCCAGTTTGATTTTTATTTAAATCCAATAGCTTAACGTTATCTATGACTGGCTCACTGACTATCGGATGGGTAGATTTTACTGTGTTTCTCGATATACAGAGTCCAGTGAGGTAATGATCTGTGATTGAAGTTGTCAAGATAAATGATTTTACTAGTAGTTTAGATCTGACCATGAAATAATCAAAACAACTGGATTGATAACGATCTACTCTTGTAGCTTTGTTGATTGCGGCTGTCATTCCAATTTTGGCCCGCATGTTGAGATAATCCTCTGACTGTGCATGCCGATTATTACTGATATTAATATTCGTATCTCCGGCTACTATTACACTGTTTCCATCATGGGAATACTCTTGCAGCACATGGTATAGCGATTCTAAGAAGTTAGAAATGTTTGCTTTGCTAGGCGTCTTGTACATTGCAAAATAATTAATTTTTTATATTTTATTATATGCAGGCAGTTAGCATACTCGATTATTTTTCCTTTACTATAGCACTAATTTCTTATTTTATGTAGACCAAAACCCCGTCATTTCGCAATCTAACATTTTTTGTGTAGTGACAATTGTATCCATTTAGTATTTTGGGTACATAGAGGTCACTGATCCAACATTCAGTAAGAATCAGGATATCCACTTTATTGTTAAGTTGGTGCAGTAAAAGAAGAAAATCATCGAAATTTTTCCTAATGCTACGAATATTAAGTGATATTATTTTAAGATGTTTCTCGGACTTAATAGATTTTTCACAATTATTAACTGAATCAAAAACTTTACAAGGGATGATTTCATAGTCGTCTAAGCAATCGATGAAATCAGCCATTGCTATTTAAATAGAATAAATTGATTTTCGACCCATCGAGCAGTATTTGCACTAATTGTAGCTTAATTATTGGTATTTTCATTTTTAATAATTGAGTATTTATAGAGATTAATATTAGGGAATTCCTCAAAATAAAATCATAGACATGTTTATATGTAGAAATATAATTATAGGATATCATAAAACAAGACGGATAATGAATATTATTTTCTAAATTAATGGATATATTTAAGTAAGTTGAGTATAAATAATAAAAGTATACACAAATATATGATAGAAACTGTTATATTAAATAATACATACTATGAACAGTTGCTCTTCTTATAATAAACAACCTAATTAGATTTATTAAAAAAAAGATAATTAGACCATATTTTTGTATTGCCTCAGTCGTAACAAAATAATGGTTAACAATTTTGGCTATTACCACGAAAAAAACTCAAAATCTTGGTGAAAGAGTCTTTGTTATTTCATTTTCTCTCTGCTTTAGGAATATTTTACCATGTTTGGTCCAACAGAATGTAAAATTTTGTTGTTTGGCAAACTTTCTTGACATCATCAGTAAATATGATTGCTTTTTGTGTTAGTAGATCAGATATATAGATAGGTTGATGTTCGTCGGTAAGCGTAAGGTGTGATATGTTTAGTTTCTCTTAGTTGTTTTTACAAGCTTTATTGAATGATTTGACCGAATTGAGGAAAGTATCGCGTTGTAGTTGGGTGGAAAATTTTACGATGACAGAGCGAGGATTTCGCTTGGAGTAGTTAGTAGTATTTGTCCTGGTTGTAGATATAATGTCCTCGGCGGTGATTTTATGATTGATGGTCTGGCTAATGAATTTTAGAGATTCAAACAGATTTTCATTGGGTCTCTCTGGAATACCCCTTATCTCTATGTTCTCACTCTGATTCTGGTATTCTATTTGATCATTTTTTTCTTCCAGGTACCTACATATGTCAATCGTTTTTTATATGGCTATTTTCCATTTTCAAGTCATCTCTTTCGCTTTTGATTACCTCCATATTTTTTTTTATATCATCATGCTTATTTGTCATGAATTCTAGAGATTCCAGTATTGCGTTATTCTGGTTATTAAGCTCTTTGTATTTATTCTGAAGGTCTAGAAATCGATCCTCTAGCATTCCGGCTATAGAAGCTTTAATTTCACTTATCAATTTATCCTGGTTTTCTGTGGATAGCGAGGACGATCTGGTTGGATTCAGAGATACTCTAGTAGAACCTACTGAAATGTTGGGGTCACTGCTGCATACGTTTTCAGCGCTGATGGTTTGAGGACTCACGAGGGGAGGTGGTGAGGTGCAGTTTGGGCATTTCCAGGTTGTCCTGTTTGATTTCGTAACTTTCTTGACGTCTGTGCATTGAATATGATAAGGCATTTTGCATGTTGAACACTTCATTAGGTTCGTGATATCATCGATTTCGTGGTTACACCCTTTGCATTCGAATATATATGGAGCCATTATTGATATCAGTAGTTGGTTAATAAAAGTTATTCAAACTTCTATTTATTTTTTTATTTTTTTATTTTATGTTGTGAAATAAAATCAAATCAAATGATGATTTTAATACTTGGTCAGTATGGCAACGCCGTTTGTGAGATGAATGACATCTAACAGGAATGTAATGTTTATGTAGGTAGGTTATCAACGGTTCGATAAATGCCAGATTAGAAAGAGTAAAAGGCACATACTGGACAGAAAAAAGGTCCGATATCACGTATCACTCATATATGGTGTGTATTCTTTTTTTGTACGCTTTCAAAGGATATGAGGCACACGTCGATCTGTCTATTAATAACTAATTTTTAAAACACTTTTGTTACAGAGATATCCAAAATGTATGTTGACACGGCAACGTTGCCAACCGATGATGATGATCATTACGGTGAGAAACGTAAATGCTTTGAGTATATATATATAGTATAAGATTGCTTAACTCCATAGTACAAATTGGCAACCCTACTGGGCCGGCAAATACTGTATACCAAATTAAAAATTGACATGTTTATGTAATTAATATTAAATAAATAAATACCATGATCTCACAAATGCCGTCACCCGGAATGGCTTCACTGTTCACTTTCACACGGTGGAAATTGGCGCTCGTGGCCTGCCAGTCAAATCTCTGTTTCACCTCTTTGAAGATCTTGGGTTTTCCAGAAAAATAATCAACTCTTTCCTAGAAAAATTACTTAAAAACCGCGATTTCCGCATATCAAATTCTATAGCTTTGAAGGGGGAGTGAATGGATGGTAAAGTGAACGCTCACATGTGGCAAGACAGCTGTCCTAAACCTGCCACAGCCGGTCGTTAGTCCGGAATCCACCGCTCACCCCCCAGAAGTGTAATAATAGTATTATGATGGGCCCGACTCCAGTCGGAGAATTACATGGCAGCTCCGTTTGTATTTTATTTATAATCTATAATAATAATATTATAAAGAGGTAAAGTTTGTAACGTTGTAGGAAGTAATCTCTGGATCTACTGAACCGATTTTAAAAATTCTTTTACCATTAGAAAGCCACGTTATTTGTGAGTGTCATAGGCTATATATTAATCCGAAAAATAAAAAGACTTTTTCGTGGTAGTCGGATTTCCAAAGTAAGTCGAAAAAAACGGTCGAACGAAAAGGTTTCTAACAAACGCTGCCTTAACAATGAGAGATATATGATAGAGTTCTAGAGAAAAGTTGTAGAGCTTGATAATGCCTACTAAAAAGTCAGCGACAGCATATATCTAACTTTTATATTTAAGTAACAAAAAGTAGTATTTTATATTAAACAAATAATTTAAATCATTTGGTTTTGTTTATTAGTCATATTATCAACAATTATGAATTATTATCAAAATAAGTAAATGTATCGTCTCAAGTGTTTAAAACAAAAGACTTTTTCCTTTTACTGCATATAATTTCACTTTTACTGAATAAATGGTTAAAGAGATAAGACACTCACAAATAAGACACTCACAAGAAGACACTCACAAATAACTGTAATATTGTCAAATTAGCATACAAATACATACATACATATTATGCAGTAAAAATATAACCCTTCTTTTAGCAGTCAGGAATTAAATCATAGCACTCAGTACTAACCAAACCAAACTTTACCGCCCAACGAAGTGGGCACGGGTCAGCTAGTAAGCTATATACGATTTAATGCTTTTGTTATTATACTATTATTGTATACCGCATAGGCGTGTTTAAAGTACCGTCTACAGTACGCCGGCCTGTTATACCACTTAAGTCGCAATATTGAACATAATAACAAAAGATTCATCAATTCTAGTAACTCTGAGTACCATCTACACGTTGCGTTTCGTATTAAAATCCTGGTTGATAAATCATAGTACGACGGTTAAGCAACCGAATACGCTATATAGGTAATCAATAGCAATGTCATTTTTATAATATCTGTTCGATACACAGTGTCACTTAATTTTCCAAATTTTCGTCATCATAAAGCAACATACAATGCGACGCTACTACTTATGTTGTATACTCTTCAATTACATTGATTCTTTAAATATGCATAATTATATGAAAGTAGTATGTTGCTGAACGCTACACAATTTCGCAAAATGTTGCCAAATCAGGTATTTGATCGCACATCAACTGATTGCCTAGTGTTTCGTTGTAGCAGTCTATGTAGTTATGGTTTTAGTTCTGCATGATTTTTCTGTAACAAAAGAGAAAATATATATGGCACGTTTCTGTATTCATGTAATATGTATAACAATTTACGCGATATTCAGGTTTAGTTTTCAAATTCTTCATAATATATCCATCATTTTCGGGTGTGGCGTCTTCACCACAACATATTGTACACCCCAGAGACTGGCCCGCTAAATAATGTTGCCATTCGCAAAGGCAGAAAATGTTGCCATTTGCGACGGCAGATAATGTTGCCAGCGCAAGTACACGCAGACAGAGCGGACAGACGGTTCGCTCATTCAGTTCGTAATAAACCTTCTTACGGAGCACACACTGCGTTTTACTACCGGCTGCGCCGACCGCGCCCGTGCGCCGCCAATGGCGACGTGGCGCGCCACTCACGATTCAATTTAAATTACTGTGATTAGGTCCACAGGGCCTAATCCTACATTGGTGACCCTCGACATTTGAAACTACGCACCTTCGAACGGTATATTGGTGACCCGCGTCTTCGAACACCTTCGCAAGTGCAATTTTGTTCACCGGGGCGCGGCCAAGCCGCGTGTGTAGTCAGCGCAAAAACCAGTGAAATGGACCAAAAAGACGGTGATAAACGGTTAAAGTTCAACAAGTAATCAGTGAACGCGATTTGCCAAGAAAATTCCGTCGCGTTTACGCAAAAAACGCAGTTTTTTGAAACCACGCGATCGCAGTTCCGAGAAATCGAACTCGGTGGTCTGGCAGACCCCTCTGCCCCCTGCGTCCCGCGCACCGCACCGCGCCCGAAGCAGACGACCCCGCTGCCCTGCGCGAAGCATGCGCCGACACGCCCCGCACCGCCCGACCCCCGCGCAGCACACCAAAATATGACGTCAGCCGACGTCGCCAACTGCAGAAAGATTTCACTCTCAAATCAGTTGCCGCGCTGACAACACGTCAGCAGTAGCCATTTTATTTAGGCAAGTTGGCAGCCATGAACTCCGTCGACTTCAACGAGTACGTGACCAAAGTGTAGGTAAACATTTGCACTCTCATGTTCGCATCACAATGGAGCTCAAAAATAGGTCAAGTTCGCTTATCGGAACAAGGATTTTCAAGTGACCTACATTTTTATAAACAACAATCGCAGTGCGCACTGGGACAGCCGCTGCAATCGTAATCTACCATTACGATCAATTTTTTATACTGAAATTTATGGTAACGACTCCTGTGCCAACGACACAACATTATAACATTATGACTCAGGATTTGCAGCGACGTTACTCGTAGACAGACTCACTACGGACAACGCGCAAATCAAGATGAGAGGGAATATCTGGACATGTGTCACAACTAATGGACACAATATGGACACTCGGTTCGATTTCTTCTACCGACATTGTTGGGAACTGATTTCTTACACCGATAAAAAAATTACGATGGATACTTTTCAACGTGTACTAGTGTACGTCACTACTTTCGCCAGCAACCGCTGCTTGGATCGGCACGTCAGATAAACCATTCATCATCAAAGGTCAGCGATAACGTTTCGCCGACACATTGAAGAAAAATCCCTGATATCACCAGACCGTCAACACTCTCGAGTAGCGAAGTAACATCGCGCGACTCAATTGAACCAGCTCTTCAAATATAAGAGAATGCATACGCTGCTCATCATCAAACCAAGCACTACAAACGATAACTCTATTCCTAGATGAAAATGGATTCAACGTTCCTCCATCTCGGAAAGAAATATATGAACGTAGAACAAACAACCTACAATCGGACGACATAGCGACAGGCTATCACCGACTTGTACAATTTTCTTTGTCACCCCTACGACAACGAACAATCGGACAACATAGCGACAGGCTATCACCGACTGGTATAATTCTTCTTCGGACCATAGGACCGAAGCAAATACATCCAAGGAAACATTCCACTGGACCGTCTCAAAACTGCATACACATGCATCGACAGAATCAGCAACTGCACTGAAACTTTCATCCTAGTAATTGTTGTAACCCTTTTACTAGCGACCTGCTCAGCATAGCTTCGTCAATCCGGATATAATGGACAAGAGACCAGCAACCGCCTGCAGAGCGACTTCGCCCGCAGCGCCAGCTCAGCTTTACACAGTGAGTGATATGCGAGTGTAGTGCGGGAGCGTCACGTAGGTTAAGTTAATTTCAACGAACTTTTTCGTATTTTTTTAAATTTTTTAACACCAAGTATTTCTCTTCAACTTGCGTGGTTACATGTCTATACACATTGTATACAAATTGTTAATTGTATAGCCATTACATTTGTTCTACAACGGTATAACTAATTGTCAAACTTTATGCTATGTTAATGTTATCCATAGTCACACGTTTTACTTTGTGTAATTAGTTTAGCGAGAACTTGCGTTCTCTGGCGGAGGGTATTGTGGCGTCTTCACCACAACATATTGTACACCCCAGAGACTGGCCCGCTAAATAATGTTGCCATTCGCAAAGGCAGAAAATGTTGCCATTTGCGACGGCAGATAATGTTGCCAGCGCAAGTACACGCAGACAGAGCGGACAGACGGTTCGCTCATTCAGTTCGTAATAAACCTTCTTACGGAGCACACACTGCGTTTTACTACCGGCTGCGCCGACCGCGCCCGTGCGCCGCCAATGGCGACGTGGCGCGCCACTCACGATTCAATTTAAATTACTGTGATTAGGTCCACAGGGCCTAATCCTACACGGGTGTTAATTATTAAACTCGTAATTTGCTAAATACATTTAAAAAGATACAGACTACAACAAGAAACAATAGAGACATTTTTCAGAAATCACTAAATTGGACTTCGAGGAAACGCGGAGAACCGGTGCAAATTAAATTTCTAAATTTTGCTACAAAACAGGACTTTCCTTATTGTCATATTTTATGTCACACTTAGCTTTTTTTGGGAAAATAAAAAAAAACTCAAGTTTTTTAAATGCGAATAACGTTAATAAAATATAAAAACTGATTTAAAAATGAGGGCCTAAAAGAAATGGCTCTTGAGATGGGCTTGACTGAAATGATTAATAAAATGTCATTTACGAGATGACGTCAAATCTCTATCACTTCCACATTCCACGTTCGAATTTCAAAAGAAAATCGATATAAAATGACGTCAATGTGCCGTAATCTCAAATACGACATTTTCTCTATTAATTCAAAAATCACTCAGGAGATAATGATTTCGAAAAAAATGAGTAGATTTAATGGAACAAATATTTACTGATTAAAATGTAGATTCCTTTAATATGGTTATTACATATTTATTTTAATTGATTTAATGTTATTATACTTTGCTTAAGCAATCAAAATAATTATTATAATTATATCTAATGACAACATTATGTTTAATACCTGAAATTACCCTCCTCTTTTATGTTATAGACAAACACATTTTTAATAGTTAAAAGAATCCAATTAACTTAAGTACTAACATAAATAATTCTACGTATAATTAGTTCTTTTAAAATACATATAAGCCACAATATATTCAATAACAAGACTTTTATCATTTGGCACATCTACTTTGACAATTGTCAACATATTTGAAAAGAGCTTAGAGTTTGTGACAGATAGCATTACTATTTCTGTAGATCTGTCTTGTAAGCTAATAAATGAGTATATCTTTGTTTGCTAGAGATACGTGCGGAATTACGATGGCGTATAATTTGCATATTAGTACTTACTCTTATTGTGTCTGATACAGTGGATTTTAAGTTAATATGGAGAACGTTGATCAAGGTGAAGATTATATTGTTTTTTAATTTGTATATGTAGGATCATGGGAAATAATGGTCAATATCAATTTTTTTTGTTGTTAATTCCATTTTTAAAATTTACTAGAATTACAAAAATAAAATACTTCGAATTTAAGCAATCCTCAAAAGGCCGTATACTAAACGTCCTATAAAATTTAGATTCATGTCTTCGCACTCTTTATCTAACAAAAGCAATTATCTCCAAAATGGCTCGAAATAATAGGTAGCCATATTTTTCATATTGTCAACTTTCCAATTTGAAAATGTCATTTGACATTTCCAATTTATGATGTTGTTATATAATTGTGTACCTACATTAAATTATCAAGTATGAAACGATCCGATTTTTTTATTCATACCGTATTCTTTAAAAAATACATTATACCCAGGATTTGAGAGCAGAAAATTTATTTTGTTTGTAAACCAAATAAATTTGATTTAAAAATGTATATTTTACTTAAGTTACTAAAATACTACTAAAAGAAACAAAAACTATATTATGAGATTAATATGATAAAAAGAATATTTTACTTTGTAAGAGAATATATTTTTCTTAAATTATGCCCCAGAGAAAGCGAAAACGTGGAAAAATAATTGGGCTTGATCAGTACTTCCCATCAGAGTTTCACCTCCAACCGAAGGGTCATCAAGGTCATCTACCTCTCCTCGACCTATCTTCCTTTTTTTATTTGTTGTGTGGGGCTTTTCTAATGTCTTTATGAACCTTGTAACACTGCGACCATTGCTGATTTATTGTGTTCGCCACCTACTATAGTTCTGCGCTAAGCCTCGTGTCATTTAAGAACGTCAACAAGCTTTTGGCGCCAGATTGTTTTACCTCCTCAGGTTGGAGGTAATGACCACCCAAGTGGGTGTATCTTTTACGCATCCTCGGGCCACACTCGTATATGAGGTGCAGGGGAGATTCCTCCGCCCCTTGGCAGAACCTGCACATTTTCATGTCCCGGAGCTTGAGGTTGTACATGTGTCTGTTCAGGCCACAATGCTTCGTGAGCGCCCTCACCAGTATGCGTAGATTGTTCCTATTTAGCGATAATTCCTCACGGGAAGTCTTTCAGTCGTAAGCCTTGATTAGCACTCTGGAATGATTCAAACCTGGCGTGTGGTTCCAGTGGTTGACGGATTGTTCTAAACATATTTTTTGGGCTTTGGTTTGCAATGTTTTTTGGTACGCCACAGTAAGTTTCAGGGCCGTATAACGTTCCCTTTGCAAGTTCTTAGCAAGTTCGTCTAATTTTTCGTTTCCCTCGATTCCCGGTCGGGAACCCATCTTAGAATTACCCTGCTTTTCCGCCCAAGGAATTCAGTAGTGGTACGCAGTTTTGCACTAGCTTTGAATTAATGGTATTCGAGGCTAGTGCCATAAGAGCTGCCTTGATATTCGAGTGGATATAGATACGGTGGTTGGCGTAGTTCTTATGGAGATTGATATCCGCACGTTCAATAATGGCGTATACCTCCGCTTGGAATATGGAGGCGTATTTCCCCAAGTTTACACTTCTTTCGAAGTTTGGTCGCTCTCCATATAACGCAGCCTACGTGAAGTCCCGGTTTGAACCCATCAGTATAGAATTTAAGGATACCGGCCTCCCGGTGCAGTTGGCTGTTTTGCCAGTAGTCTCTGGGCGGCAGTTCCACTGTAAAAAGTTTTCCAAAGTTTAAAAGTGGACGCATGGTGTCTGATACCATGTTAAGGGTTAGAGTTTCACTGACTGAGTCAAGAACTGATCTTAATGCTTGTGAAATCCAGTTTACCTTCTCCCGGGCAGTCATCCTGCACATTCTGGCTTTCGTTACCTGTTTTAAGTGAATGTGTAGGGGCGGTAAGTTCAGCACCTCTTGACCTAACGGAAAAGACTGATCGATGTCCACTATAACTTCATGGTTCTTGTTCAGTCTTCCCGTCACACGTTTTGTTGGCCCTTACTTTAAGGAAAACGTATGATCTATCTTTTCAAAAACGATACATGCTTCGATTCGTTTGGGAACAAGCCACAAGATGGCAATAGTATCTCATTTTCACACAAAAAAAAAATCAGTTATCTGTAAAGTCGGTTTACTGACGATAGTTGAACGTGACAACGTCATAAGAAAATACTGATGGAATGGTTGCATTTAAACCAGTTTCATTTAAGATTCTGATATTGTTTATTACAAACACCCAAAAATATATGCTTTTATACTCACCAATTTGACTACAACACGTAAATGTATTATTGTATAGTTGTATAATTGTATAATTGTTTATTGTTTAAAGTTCATTGTTTTTTTTAATTTGAAAGTTTGAAATCTCAAACTGTTAAATAACGGTTTGAGAAGCGTTTGAGCACGCTGCGCCATCTAGCGGTAGGTAATACGTCGAAAATAAACAATATCAGCGAAATTTTACCAACCGCTAGATAGCGCATCGTAAAGATAGCTTTTCATACTTTTTTTTTTTTTTTAAAAAGACAATGAATTTTCTTCCTTTAACCCTTCATATGTATAGCCATAGATTTAGAAATGATATCTAATACTCCTTCCGATTTATTTGGTACTATTTAAGAGTTAACAGTTAATAGATTTATTTACTATACAAAATGTGAACGTATCCAATTTAGTATTATTTCAACCTCGACTTGGACAGATACATAAATACGGATTAAAATTATTTTATACATTTCAGAGAAATTGGCGAAAGAAGTCGATGATTCCGATCCAAGAGAAGATCAGCGATATCAGTCAACTGAAACTACTTCGTTCTTAAAAACTGATGAAAAATTTGATGCGCTAGGATGGAAATTCCAAGACCATAGCTCAATTACACTGAACGACGTTGAAGAATGTAACGGAATCCCCCTGCATCAGGTTAGTAAATTTGCTAATCATTTTCAGGGGAAATTTATTATTATTCGGTATAATAGAATAAAATAAAATAGTTTTATACTGTTCTCAAATATCAGTGTTCTAACATGGGAATGATATATTAGAGCAGCGGTTCCCAAAGTGTGGGTCGCGACCTACTGGTGGGTCGCGAGCCGATTCCAGGTGGGTCGCGAACACAACGTATGAACGTAGAGTATAATATGGTAGGATATCTACTATTTAGGATATCTATCTATCTATCTATTTAGGATACCTACAGACAATATAATAAAATAAAATAAATAAATAAAATAAAGATAGCACTTGAAAACAATAGAATATAAAACTTGTAACCTTGAAATTGGACTGTCAACTAATGCCGATGAAGAGTTATTTGACTTGTCAGAAGATACCTACTTGAAGAGTATATTCAATCGCCAACGCTTGACAAAATCTATACCTACTACTAATCCGCACATTTATGCTGAGGTAGTAAAAGTTCTACTCAAATGTACAACGTCGTATTTGTGTCAAGTAGGTTTTTCTGCTATAGCAAGTATAAAGACAAAGTACAGGAACAAGCTAGATTGTCAAATTCTCTGCGCTTAAAAATATCTCGCATTTAAGTTGAAGAAGAAGTTGTAATTTTGAAAAATAGAAAGCAAGCTCATTCGTCACACTGAATTATTTCGCCATACCTACCCTATGATTTTTAAAGTAGGTAGGTAGGTAGTTATGTAAACGTAGTTCTTAGTTTCTATTTTTTATGTTGTCGCATATTACATTTTTTACAAAATAAAGACTTACTTATGATACTTACGAATGAATTGTTTATTTTTTACATCAAACCAATCACTAACTTTTCTGAAAAAGTTCTCGCTGGGTCGCAAAGTACTGTGATTTTAAAAAGTGGGTCGTGGGGTCAATAAGTTTGGGAACCCTTGTATTAGAGTAAAGAGGACCCAGCAAGCATTGCCACAACTCAAGAAAGCGCAACCAACAAGCACAAACAAAACTTAACCCCTCAAATGTGAGGCGTCCAATAATGGATGCCTTGGCAAAATGTATACAAAATGTATATAAATTTATATAAATGTAGATATAAATGTAAAAGTGCGCCGCTCTATAGTAATCCGGTCTATAGTAATGCTATAGCTCTATAGTAAACCCCGCTCTATGTAAATGTAAATGTAAATGTAAATATAAATTTATATACATTTTGCCGTAGGCAAACCCGAGTTAATCGCCAGTCTTAAAGCGAAATATAGACAGCGACATTACATATATTTAGTACTAAAAATTTACAATATACTGACTTCTGACATGCATTATATGGACCTAACTTATCGGCGATTTAAGGCGACGTAAGACCTGAAAAAAGTATCTGAAATAGGCGGACCCTTCCAATATTAACCTTTTATAACATATTTGTCGGCTTAATCAGATTATATTTTCCTCGTAAAACCAATGGCTTTTCTACATACAATGCATCAATAATGTGTTAGTCTCCTCAACAGGGCAGGGCACAAACCTACATTCTATTTAAATTATTTTCTTTACCTAATAGATCCGTTCCCTCTTTCAAATTTGAAGAATTGAATAACAAGAAACCAGGTAATTTAGATATAGATAATATTTTTTTATCTTTTTTAAAAACCACAACAGTTTACAATCCATAGAAATTAACACTGAATTTAAATTGAATATGAAATGCCTAAAATATACATAAATATTTGGAAGTAATACCTATTTAATATACATATACATGCGTCTTAAAATATTATTATATCCCCAAAATATATACTTATAACAAGGGGAATATATTTTTATATTTCATTTTAAGAGAGGCTAGTTAGTTGTTTGAATTGTAATTTAATTAGGAGGAAAAAAACATTTTTAAAATTTACAATTTATACATTTATCATATTATGAGACATTGTATGTGGCATCAGCGAGAAGAGTGCGATGTTGTTGGAATAATACGGCGGGCGGAACACATCAAGACGTCGCGTTCTATTTATTGATGTAACATTTGTAACATACTATCTTACTTTAATATTATATGAATCATTATAGAAATATTTCACTAATGTTTGTAAGATGCCTGAAGTGTAGATTACACTAATACTGACATGACGACTGTGAGGAAAGTCATACAAGATACATACTATAGCAGCTGCATTGACAAAAAACATTCTGATATAAAATACGCACGAAACTAAAGAGACATTAAAAAGTAAACTGACATAAAAGATACTGAAAGAGATAGAAACATGCAAAGAAGTAGCACAGAGAATCAAGCGTTTTTGATTTACGGTGTGTCTTATACCGCAACCTGAAAATAAGAGATATCCAATTTCTCCCAGCAACTCGCCGCACAATTTGTCTTATAAAGTAACTAGCTGACCCGTGCCCACTTCGTTGGGCGGTAAAACTTTTTACTTGTGATGAAATTATGAGTGTGGTTTGGTTAGTACTGAGTGCTATGATTTATTTCCTGACTGCCAAAAGAAGGGTTATATTTTTATTGCATATGTATGTATGTATTTGCACGCCAATTTGACTATATTACCGTTATTTGTGAGTGTCTTCTTGTGAGTGTGTTATTTGTGAGTGTCTTATCTCTTTAACCATTTATGAAGTAAAAGTGAAATTATATGCAGTAAAAGGGAAAAGTCTTTTATTTGAAACACTTGAGACGATAAATTTACTTATTTTGATATGAATTCATAATTGTTGATAATATGAGTAAATGATAATATGATTAAATCATAACGATTTAAATGTTTTTGTTTAATATAAAAACTACTTTTTGTGACTTATAAAATTTTGACATGCTGTCGCTCACTTTCTTGTAAGCATTATCAAGCTCTATCAAGCACTTCTATAGAATTTAATCATATACCTCTCATCGTTAAAGCAGGGTTAGTTTGAAACGTTTTCGTTCGACCGTTTTTTCTCCGAGTTACTTTGCAAATCTGACTACCACGAAAGTCTTTTCATTTTTCGAATAATTATATATCATATGACACTCACAAATAATGTGGCTTTCTATTGGTAAAATAATTTTTCAAAATCGGTTCAGTAGATCCAGAGATTACTTCCTACAACCTCACAAACTTTATCTCTTTATAATATTAGTATAGATTCCTACTGACTTAATTATGGTATCTTCTATCAATGAGATGAAAGATAATAACAGTCATATAATTCTCTTTGCGATCAAGGAACCATCCTTGCTATAATAGCTACAATGAGTACAATGGTTATAAAGACAATTCCATTAGAGGAACTCCACTCAAAACTTTCCCCCGTGGAGGACGCTGTAAAACAGAATCCAGATGACAAAAATAATAAAAATAAAGTATCCAGCAGCAATGCTGCCGCCACGTCATTGCTTACCGAGAGAAATGATAGAAGACAGGCAACGGTCCTCTTCAGAGGCTAGCACAATACCGCAATATTTTATAAATTGGAGGCAAATTTTAAATAGCGTTGAAAAAAATATTAAATAATAACAAGACAATTGACTTCTGGCTTTAACAATATGTTGACCAAGACATCTAGAACTTAATCAAGAAAGCATATTTATCGCATTCCTCGTACTTACAAACATGACGAATACGATAAAAAAATCAATGATAAATAAGATAAAACTCATTTACCGCGAGAATTTGTAACACCCGACGTTCCGGCGATGTTGCAACCGCCGTTGTTCAGGGTAGACCAGTCTAACAGCGGTCGCAACATCGCCGAAACGTCGAGTGTTACAAATTTCACGCGGTAAATTCGTTTTTATCTTATTTATAATCTCAAACAACCGCGATAGTCTTCGATTTCATAAAAAAAATCTACATGTTAAAAGTTATTAACCCTTTAGGCATAATTTCATAGGAGGCCGCGGCAATTTATTGGAATTTCTTGCAATATCGCCGCGTTCAACAAAAAGTACTGTTTGACAATGGAATTTTATCATAAATATCCGCGAAATGACGCGCGAAATTATTCTAGAGGCCGTCTATGTATCTATGATAATAATGAGATATTTCGTTGGATAATATAAGAGATATCTATGATAATAATGAGATTTTAGGATGCGTTCGAATTAGCAAATAATATGCGCTCCGGGAGCAAGCCGCCAATATTGGTCGTTACGTAGTCAACAGTGTTCTGATGTGCATCCAAATTTGGTCGTTACGTAGCCGAAGGGTTCAGTATGTCAATTGATTTTGTTGACTTGTAATATATATTATTTCATACCAAAATAATAAACGGGCCAAGATAGTCAACACATGATTGAAGAAAACTTTATAAATTATCTTATAAATACCAGTAGCAATAAAATGTCTTAAAAGCAGCAATAAAATGAGGTCATCGTCGACGTGAAGTGCTGGTCAGTGCCGAAGGCAGCTCCAGCATCAGCGTCCCAGCGACGTCGGAGCGTTGATGAGGTTGAAACAGTTACCGCGTCCCCAGGGCAAACACTATGTAAACGTCCCTATTAACGGTCGTTATTTTCCCGGTTCATCGCCGCTCTTAGCGGGGGGTTCCCGAGCACCCGCTGGGTGAAAAATTGCACTGCTTCCTAGATAACGCTTTGCTAACGCTACCTACGGTGGCAATAATTAATAGCCCACAATAACTAAGTTATGGGTGTCAAACCCGCATGTGAATTTGTCCGGAAGGTAACTGAATTTAGTGTAGGGTCGCCGACTTCGTGGATGTGGGGCTATAATAACATTGACTTTTGTCACCCTCTAGTAGGGTTCGTATATTATTATCACACCATATATAATAAACAAAAGAGAGTTTCCTTTTGGTACCTGAAACTCGACTTTTGCGTACATTAATAGATACAATTACATTTAAACATATTAAAATTTCTACGGAATATTGCTTTATAATACCTCCTTTTTTCGCAGGCATTAATTTCAACTTGACTTTTATATGTTTTTCCTAAAGGAGGGACATATTAGGCTTTTCGGAGACCGGCTTACGCTCAGGACAAATATTATGAATCGAAGACATTGTGTTCTTATTATATTTCCTTTGTTTATTCCTTTGATGGGATTACCTCAGTTATACTATTGTAAAACATTTTACTCAAATGAGTTGGCAACTAAGGTGGCTTGAAAAATATCTTTTGTGAATTCTTTTCGTACAAATTTTCGAAAAAGAAATATTTGTATAATCTAGAAATTGCGCACATTGATTGGAAACTTTGACATATTTTGTTTGCATTTGGATTATTGTAATTTTTGTTTTTGCTGATTTCAACCTTTTTGTGAAAGTAGAGGCGAAGAAAATTTTAGAACATTTGATAATATTTTCGATTTGGCTATGAAAAGCGTCAATTTTGTATATAAACAAAAAAACATCCACTTGCCACGTATTTCACAGTAATGTTGTAATCTTCTATATAAAATTTGATCTCGCCTCATCGATGAGGCTACCGGATCAGAGCCGACCATAGAACCGTCAGTTGAGCCAACCTAAGAAAACGCAGACAGGCCAAGGCCCAAGCTTCACGAAACCATCAGAAACTTATCTGAATTTTTGAACAGTGAAGAAGTGCTAACTACAACTGGCGAATCCGTTACCCCAGGCTGGTATAATGATATGTGATCGTTCTGTCAGCCTGGAATGAGCGTAGAGGTTTGAAGACGTAGGCAAACCACTATCTAGCTCAGCTAAATGGCCCACCAGTGTCTGAGGCCTTACCGCTGGAGGCCTCAGACACTGGCTTTTTGTTTAAAGGTATCGACATTGATTTAATAAAATCAATGGTATCGATGAGCTGACTCTTTTGATGTTATGAACTTACGTTGCATTGCATAATACATAAGAATATATACATATATACATACACATACATACATACATACATAAATATATATATACATACCTACACCTATATATACATAAGCAAATAATACACGAGATTTGATATTAGTTAGTAATACATAATTTAATAAAACAACTTAAATTATTAGCGAGAGCAATTGAGACTCAGCATACATTGGACCCCTTTCAAGCAGGTACTTCTTTATAAGTATTTTGAATGAATTTAAGTTGTTTGCATAAGTTGTTTGCATATATACTAAGAGATTACCATACACTGTCTTATAATATAAAGACATCTTTCTATTTACATGAATTATAAAATTATCTATGTAGTAAAAAATTATAAAACATAAATATTCATGAAACGTGAAGAAGAATTATATTAAAATTTAGGTTATTCGGTGTATGATTATTGGGTTATATGAAAAAGTTTAAAATGATTAAAAACTAGCAATTGCCCGCAACTCAGCCCGCGTTCAGTTTTATTTTCCTGCGTGTAAGTATTTATGTAGTTTGTAATCCAACTATTCCTCTGCAAAAAATCACGATTTGTGGCTTAGTTTTTACGTGTAAATGTAAAAAACAGACCGACAGCAAACTAATAGAAATAGAATAACTTTATTGTACTATAAAAACATTACTTAATGAATATTACATTGGTTTTATAAAAAAAAGACAATTTATGCACTAATGGTGACTGGATCTTACAGTCAACCAACTAATACGGTTTTGTGTAAAAACATCTTTACAAATATAATATTAGTAGCAACTTAGGGATTCTATAGTGCTCTATTTTATTCTATTTACAACACCGAATTACATATTAATTAAATTAAATTGGTTTATTTCGTAACATTTTGTAAGCTGCAGGCATTTGATTTGTGGTCGCAATATTTTTTATTTATTGAAAAAAAAAATATATAGAAAATATTTTTACACAATGATTTTGCATGACTCCTAACTAAGCAGTGCCTGTTACAAGGAAAATTCCAATTTTATATGATATTAATGAAAAAAAGGAAAAAAATAGATTTATAAAAAAGATGGTAAGAAATTGTTATAGTAAATTTACAAATAAAATAAAATATAATACGCAATTAATCATTAAAAAATCTAAATAATCATTAAATAATAAAAGTAGTAAAAAATAAAAAATGAATCCACATATGTTTACATATTGGTAATTATATTGTTAGAGATGTGCGGGTGTGTATAGTGTGTGTGTGTGTGTGTGTGTGTGTATGTTAGTGTGTAAATGTGTTGCTATTTTTGAAATGACATGAGGATACATTCAGTTTTCGTTCTTCCTTTACTAATCAACCACTGTGTGAGACTTTTTTTTAAGAACCACCTGTGTCAGTTCTAAAATATCGAAGTATTTTCCTAAAATATTTAATACTCTCAGAGCCAGGTAATGGTAATGGTGTTGTCCAAATAATGTAAATCTCCTGGGCATTGTACATTTTGAATGTTAAAAAAGTGATTGTTATACGCATACGCGCGCAGTACTAGCTATCAAAAATATATTCGAATTTAATTAATTTGCAAAAAAACAATATTCTACCCATAACCGAAAAACATGTCAAGGGGTCTACGAGATAAAAAAGTTTGGGGACATCTGGGCTAAAGGGACTCGTATATGTGCTGATGTGGATATGACTAAAATTAACTTCTCGAAGCATCCATCTCAAAGTACGAGAAAGTGTTAACAGGGCATTTGGCAGTGAAGAGCCTTATCGTGTTTATATTTGCCAGACGGCAGATAAAGACGCGCGGGCGGTGAGCGGGTGAGCGGGCGCCGCGCGGTATTCCGGCGCGATAATATTACTAGAGAGTGACATCTTTCAGCGGGTACGCGACGCTGGACGACGCTCGCCGTAGAGCGGCACAACAAAGGCGCCGCATTATCAATACATTTCATCTGGAACGTCAACAATGGCGCTTTGTCAGCGGGAGCGGCGCGGCGGCGATATCGGGTCTAAGTGGGCGTGTGACGTCACCGGCCTTCCGCTGCTAAGGCGCTACACTTGCCTTCAATCACGGGATTACGCCAATTATATAAGGGCGACAAGACGGCAAACCCCGGCCGGGACAGGGACGGCGCGATGACGGCGAAACGTCCGGATTACCGCGGCGCGGACGTCTATCCTGATAAAGCGGACCCTCATTCATCGCCGCGTCGTCGCTGCGTCGCCGCGTCGCTATAACACGGTTTTCTCTAACCATTTAGTCTTTTATACTTCTCCACAAAAAAAAATTAACCGTTAGATGTTGTATAGTTTAAAGCGGAGCTACACACTCAGCAAATATGCAAATACACCATCGATCGTCAACAACTAGACTTGTCAACTACAACGGTCTCCCGTTGTAGTTGTCAACGGTCTCCCGTTGTAGGTATCCCGTTGAGCCCGTCACATCAGGAAGTTTTAACGATTAGTCGTTCTATCTCCCTGGAGTGAGCGCAGAAGACTTGGACAAAACAGTCCACCGTCAAGCTCCACCACAAACCCGTAAGAGGCCAACGCCTTAACCGCGAGATAGCCAGGAGTGTTACCCAGCGGGCTTATACTCACGCCCTAACTTCCAATTGCGACCAGATTACTCCAGTCTCTCGATTGGTTACGAGTTCGAGGTCGCTTGCGCAGTCCTCTCCCATCCTTTGCCCGGCTGTTAACCAGGATCGTTTCAAGAGCAGTCGCCGAAAGGTCGGCAACCACCCCCGCTCTATAGGAAACAGTACTGCTTCCAGACTCCCCCGACTGTTAGTCGGAGTGCGCAATCAATTGGCTTATGCCGCAGGGTACGCAGACCGTCCAGGAGCGCCAGACGGTTGATTCATAGGGGAAACTAACCCTAAGGGCAACTTGCGGTGTCAACTACAACGGGCGAGCCCGTCACCACAGGACGTTTTAACGATTTTCTCGTTCTGTCGCCCTGCAGTGAACATAGAAGACTTTGGACAGAACAAATCCAACGTCCAGCTACGTCACAACCCGCAAGAAGCCAACGCCTTACCGCGAGATAGCCAGTGTTACCTGGCGGGCCGACCCTCGCGCCCTTGCTTCCAATTATGACCAGATTTCTCCGGTCTCTCGATTGGTTCCGAGTTCGAGGTCGCTTGCGCGATCGATGAGAGCTAATGGCCACCTCATAATAGGCCCATTAGCTCTCATCGATCGTCAACAGAGAGCAATACGCTGACCAGGAAGTTGGGTAGTGCAAGTAGCCCACTCCGGAGTTAGATAGATAGATAGATAGAAATTATTTATTGCACATTAAAAAAAAACATACAATATGCGGACTTATTGCATAAAGTAAAATCCTTAGCCAACAGTCGTGGAAGTGTGAGAATTTAGGTGCCAGTAGAGTAAAATAAACAAAATAAACATGTAAATTATTACAATTAGAACAAAAATTAACCAAATAACAAAAGTGCTATTATTTAAAAATATATATTAAAGTTTGGAGAATATTAACAAGTAGTGGAGTATTAGAGAGGATGGGATGAGACGTAGGATTACTAGGAATTTAGGGACATGCGAAATTCTTTTACAGAGACACTTGAAAAGTATATATAGAAACAGTTAATGCATTTCTGATATTTGAGGTTAGCTGGTTCCACAGTCTTGCTGCATGAACGGTGAAGAAATATGTAGAAAAAGAAGAATTATGAGTAGGACCATAACTTCCTAAGTGATTGAATTTTTCGGTTAGGTAGGAGGGATCCGTAGGATTGTTGAGGATCTTATAAAGAATAGAAAGAATATGCAGGTTTCTACGTTTACGTATTCGAAGCCAATAAAGTCTGCTTCTATACTCAGAAACGTGATCATTTTCTTCGCATTGTAGATATACCTAATGCACACATTTTGCAACCGCACCAATTTGTCGAGGATGGCTTCAGTGACTTCAAGGTAGCAAACATCAGCGTAGCCTAGTATGGGCAATAACAGTGTTTGAACTATGGTCTTCTTAACTTACACTGGTAAAAATCTTTGCAACCGCCGAAGACTATGAAATCCAGCAAAATGCGTTTGCTGACTTCATTGATCTGTGACTGCCAAGAGAGAGATGATCAATGATAATACCCTAATTTTTCACCGTCTTTAAATATGGTATAACATTACTAACAATATATGGATTGGTGAGACCGATGGAATATCAAAAGACGATAACAGTCTCTTGCTGTCAATTACAATAGATTGAAATTTAGACTAATTAATTATAATACCATTTTCTTAAGCCCAGCGTGAAATATAGTCTAGATTTTTTTTCATAATAGATGTAGGTAAACTAACCTCTTGGGCGTAGGATGGGTGTACAGTTGCAGGCCATCAGCATAGAGATGATAATTGGTAGTCAGGCCCTTAGCTATTGGGATGATGAACAGAGAAAAAAGTTGAGGCCACAATATTCATCCTTGCTGCAATGACATCAACAGTATCTGAAGTATTATCGGCACCTTGACACATTGCTTCCATCCACATAAGTACGATTTAAACTACTTAAGGGCATCTGACAGATCGAGGCAACGGAGTCGTTTGAGAAGTAGGTCGAAATCTAGTTAAATGCGCTACTAAAGTCGAGTAAATTGAGGAAAGTGAATTTACGATTATTCATAAAGCATCTAATATATCAGTGACTTTGACGAGGGCGGTTGTAGTGATGTGACCTGGCCGAAACCCTGATTGGAGTGGGTCAAGGCTGTTGCTGAATTCGGACTGCATATATAGAGCCCGTTCCAATAGCTTGGTAAATAAAGGCAAAACAAATATTGGTCTGAAGTCTTTGTCTGACTGTGGAGCGGAAATTTTAGGAAGTGGTACTATGAATGCCCTTATACAAATGGTCGGCACATCTCCATTAGAGAGGGAAACATTTATTATATGGCGAAGGGCTGGTAGAATAGGCTACAGGATTGGAGGAGTCATTTCCATGTTTAAATTATCAATGCGAGAGGCTTTGGATTTAATACCATAATGAATTTACCTAACGGTACATTGAGAAACAGTCTCAAAAGAGAAAGAATTACAATTTGTTCTTGATTCACTTTGAATGTCAGGTAGAGTGTTTCTGTTTGTAATTTGAGTCAAAAGTGATTAGAGGCTTTGAATAAGATCATGAGTTCAAGAGTTAATTATATTACCAAAGATTAGATCCAGAAAAACGAGTTCTATTCCAAATTTGAAAACGACAAATATCCCACCGACATTCCATTCCATTCCGAAGAGCCAGTTAATAGAACCCTAACGCACCGGGAATAGTGGCTACAGAAATCGGAATAGTCAGTATATGTATGTTATTGTGAATTTTATCTTCCACAGGCTAAATTCTATTATTAGGTAGGCGAAATCAATTCGTATATCCAAGGTAAAATTTAAAAGAAAATGCTTCTAGGCTGTGGCCGAATATTTGATAAAAGAGAAGGTCATTGATTTCGTAAAATTTTAAAATATTTTTGCAATGTAGTAATTTTATTATTCTTTTACGTAATAATGATATTATAAACGATTATATAATATGTTACTGGTATGAAAGGAAACTATCACGATTGTTAGATATTATAAATAAAACACAAAACACATTGTACTGCGTCAAATATGAATTACCTGACGTTTCGGCGATGGAACACGGCGCGGCGGCTGTAACATCTAAATAGCAATAAGGTGACATGATACCTGGGAACGACTATATATGAAGAATTTTAGTTTTTTTGAAAAATATATGCACTTAAAAAAGTTGGTCATTGCCTTGGGCATCAAGGCTTTAAACTGATTTCCAAAACTTTCAGGCGTGATTTCTCCTACAATGTAAGCAGTGAGTGTGTTTTATTTAAATTGTATTATATTGACTGCCTAATTTACTAGCGTCGCGCTTAGCCACATTTTTTATTGAGGCCCTAAATTAATTACAATTAATTAAAATGTGAGAGCGCTCTGAGAGTTACGCTAAATATGCATTACCATTAATTTCCTTATACCACCACTGCGGAAAGATAGTTATTCTGGGTTAGTGCTGCGAACGAAAGTTTAGTATGCGCCTGGTCGCCGGCGTGAGCGGACGTGGAACCTGTACCTGACGCTTCGTCAAAGCTGGATTTTTATTGGTCAAATCCTACGAAATTGACCCCACCTATTTCTTTGCGTGTCAGCCCATTTCGAATATTTTTCTGAGGTCTCACGTCGCCTTATGTTAATAACGTACCTAATCTAATGAAATTATTACCTAACATAGCATTTTAAAGGATTTTCTAAATTGTTGTATTTGCTAAAATATTACAATTATACTACATAAACAAACTTTAATTTAATTTTCCCACCACGCGCCAGCGCCGAAATGACCATTTATCATCGGGCATTCGGTATATTAGATTGTACATTCAAATAGGCGCAAGGATTATTGAGTTTAGTGAAACAATTTTAACTTCTGCTTAATTGCTTAAAAGCTCGGGCCTGTCTAAACGAGAGCTGTCGTCCGTTTTAAAACAAGTTTAACAGTTGGGTGATACAATTTGTGCCGAAGCACCCGCTTGTTTTACATTTATAATTGAATGAGCTTTATATGGAATTGCTATAAGGGTGAGATGATTGTCGAGGAGGAATTTACTTCACGTTTCTTCGATTGTTGAGTATTCATTATTCGCTTCAACTCATGGGTATTAGATATTAACCCTTTATCTGGTGAGAGCGTAAAAAATATCCAATTTAGTTGGGATTTTTAGATGGGAAATCTGCATGCCCTCTCACTCCTTTGTAAAGTCCTAAATAGTCCCATAGCACCTCCTTACCTTAAAGACCTCTTTCTCCTGTTAGGAAGTCATGGTGTTCCACTCAGGTCAAGTCAGGACAACACCATAGCAATTCCACTACATCAGTCTTCTTTTTTCACTAACTCATTTAGCGTCCATTCTGCTCGACTTTGGAACCAGCTTCCGCATGCTATTCGTCATGCAACATCGTTGCCCTGTTTCAAGGCGTTACTGAAAAAACATTTTCTCCCTCAAAATATCAACTAAGAACCAACCCTCCCCCTATCCCTCCCCCCCTTCCCCCTTTCGTTGGGTTGTTGACTGGATATAAGCATAAGAACTTTGTAATATCTATCATTTTATATAAGCAGGTATTTTTATTATTATTTATCTGTAGTTTCTATGTATTTATTATTATAATATACATATATTATATTATAAATTATATTTTTTATGTATGTATGTATATGTATGTATGTTTGGATGTATGTATATGTATATTTATGTGTATATGTTTATGTACGTGAGCTGTATTGTTACTTTTATTTAATATTACACGGTTGGCTGTAAGAAATCGCGAAGCGATAAGTCCGCCGTTTGTACTAAGTTAAAATAGAATTTAAGTTTTCTTTACCAATGTAATTATTTTTGTTAGTACAATAAAGGTATTTTTCATTTCATTTCATTTCATTTCATTTCATTTTTATTTCTGATTAATTATGTGCCAGGAAACCCGAGAAAGTCATCAGAATATAAATATCTCTGTCTGTTTTTATAAAATAATTTGTAATTTTTCATATAAATAAAATATATTAGATATAACATTATTGGAGGATTAAACTGTTTTTATAACATTGCAGGTAAAATAAAAATATGTAGATTAGAAATAGGACAATTTCACCAAATAGTGAACATAGCGTTTGAACAACTTAGCGTAACCATATTGCATTTCTTCGTGAACTAAAATCAGAATAATGCTAGATTTACACCAGCTTGGTAACTTGTCGTTTAATACTTGTCACTTGGTACTACTTGTCGCTAACCTGCTTAGTGATCGCGACAAGTACCGTTTACTTGTTTGTATTAAAAAAGGGTATTTGTGGCACAACATCCGTTCAAAATGGTACACCACCGCCACCTTATTTGGAGCAGTGTGTTTCAAAACTATTCAAACATAGTTTTACTGAATGTAAAATTAATTTGAGGATTATACATTTTATTCTGGGGATATTATGAGGATAATAAAGAGGATTTAAATTACTGGATGATTTTTTTAGTTGTTTCGGAATTCCACCTTTCTGCAGTCATTATCATAAAATAAACTAAGCAATTCTCACGCAAACAGAGAAACGCATATGTTCATTTGTCATTTCAACTTGTCACTAACCCGTGTCGCGACTGTTCATTTAAGACAGCAAGTGACAAGTGCTTAGTAATTGTGGTGGGGGAATAAATACTAAGCGCTATCATGCTGAATCATCATGTGTACACGCAAGCTATTAGTGCAAGTGACAAGTACTTGACATTAGCCCGTATAAACCTAGCATTAGTTCATATCTGCGAAACAGGGCAATACTTTATAGCGGAATATAAAATAAAGTGTAGTCGATTTTTCAGCATAAACCTAACAATCAAACATAAAGCGGCATAATCTTAAACCGGACAAAATGTTTTCAAACTAATTTAGATAGTTCTCATTCAGTAACTAATCGTTTATTTTACATTCCGCTAAACGTAGTGCTCTGTCTCGTTCATATAATCAATTTTCTATATTAGTTCCTGAAGAAACGCAACCGAGCCCATACTAAATATGAACGGCTTCATGTAGTTATAATAATTATCATTTTGAAGTAACCACCACTAAATTTAATGAAAAAACGAAGTTTAAAATCGAAGACTATCGCGGTTGTTTGACATCCTACGCAGTGGCGGCAGCGGTTTGCGGCCTACCCGCAAAACAACGGACTGACAGCTCTTCAGTCTACCCTAGACAACGGCGGCTGCAACGTCACCGAAACGTCTTGTCCTACAAATTTCACGCGGTAAATTCGTTTTCTATCCTATTTATAAAAAACGAAGTTACCTGAACCGAAAACCGAACTTTAAAAATTAATCATCAAGCATCCTTACTTGTAAATTATCAATTCTACAATTCTATCAATTCTACAAGAGACATAAAGGCATATAAGGCAAAAAAATAAACGGAAACGAGTAAATGCAATTATTTTTTAATGATGATAATAGTAAAAACCGGGTTCAGCATTAGAGCAGCACAAATGGATATCGCATTTGCTGCAAATCGGATTTTTCATAGCTTTTGGATAAATCAATCGCTTGTTTCACCTGTCTGCATATTGCGAATGCAGTCCATAATGATGTCGTCAAGAGTTATTTCATCCGGCAGGTAATTTGGGTCGTTGGTAATTTCAGCTCAACCGAATTAAGCGTCTGGGCGCTATCGCGGAGGAATACATACACAGACAGACAGACAGACCGACAGACAGACAGGCACACAGACATACTTCAACCTGGAAATGGTCTTAATCGTCTCAGGTGGGTTAAAATCATTTTTTCCTTCTGTAAATTGAAAAAAAATTTTAGATCGTTCCCTTGTTCTCTCCCCTAAATACTTTCCCTTCTAGTTGGTTGGTGGGCCGGGAAAGTAAAACCCTAGACTAGACGTATGTAGCTCTACCTTGAGTACCAGCCACGCGGTATCTGTTTGTTACACGACTGCCTAACAAAAAAGGAGGGTAATATGTTCAGGATTCATCTATGTATGTTTCCCGTTTCTTTATTTCACCGTAATTTTTAAACGATTGACTGTCTTAGAATTATCTGACTTAAAATTGTATTGTATTATTAGAACCGTTATGTCATCGCTAGTGTCAATGGGTAAGTAGTTGTCTACATTTAAGTAGTTGTCTAACAAATTTTAAAAACAGACTTAGAGAACATTCAAAATCTTCCAAATAAATTTCCTTTCCCTTCCTATTCTCCTCTTTCCTAAATCTTAACGTCCTTATATGTGTTGGATTATTTTGATATGGCAAATCCAGTGCCCACAAAGAGTTGAATATATAAGGCAATAAGCTCGCCTTTTCTTGCGAATAAAACGTTTATTATTATTATTACTATTATTAAAAGTCCAAATGACCAAATGTCAATAAATTAACATAAATATATCGTGTTTAGTGTCAAATAAAGTTCTGATTAAGTACATTCTGGAAATATACATTTATCTATATGGATAAATATGTAAACCATAAATAGTTCATTAAAACCCGTAACAAAGTAATTACAAATACAATAGCTCACTTTCTGTAGCAGCAGTCGTATTTTTTATTCGTTTTTATTTACGAGTATTTATTTATTTTTAAAGTGGAATTTCGCGCCGCGTCCATCTGCGATGCGTTCGTTTTGTCGAGCATATATCTTCCAAACGACATACATTACCTATGTACGTCGATTGGAAGCCATTTCTCTCGGAGCGGGCAGAAGAATCAAGCATTGCGCGTGTCACGGCGAGCCATTGTTGCTGAAATTAATGTTTCAGGTAATTTACGATGCTCGCCGGAGACCCGCCGGCCGCGCCGTTTCTACTTTAGCCGGATGAATGATTTGTACCGCAACGCCGTTGCGGCCGCCCAACCGCCCGACGCGCCGCAACCGCGCTGCGCTACTGCCCGTGACCATTCTTCCGTTTTATGGCAACATTGATTTACTATTTATATTTGAAAATAAACACAAAAGTCGCTAGCTTCATTCATCCGCTCTGCGGTGGCAAGGGAAAAACAAATGCGTTTCATCACTCTCAGAGGGTTGATTTTTGACAATTTTAGGATGCGAAATTTACCTATGGTCCACTTGATTTAGATTTATTTATTTATTTATTTATTATAAAAGGTACACAAACAATACTCTAATATTACATGGCTATCGCTAACATTTTTACCTTGTTTCTAATTGGGGTATAATATTATATGCGTACTCCGCATGCTTAATTTATAATTGCGTATGTGCCGTATCTCATGATTTACAAAATTATAAAAATTATCAAAAATTATCAGTACAAAAATTAATATCCTTAAAAATTATCAAAACAAAAATTAAAAATTTTAGAAATAAGTTTACAGTGAATTCTGAAAAACAATTAAACAATGAAATGGTAAAAAATAGATCAAATATTGTCTGGAATAAAATAATAAAAACATAAAAATTATCAAAACAAAAATTAAAAATTTTAGAAATAAGTTTATAGTGAATTCTGAAAAACAGTTAAACAATTAAATGGTTAAAAAAAATAGATCGAATAATGTCTGGAATAAAATAATAAAAACATACGGTAAATTATCAATTTGTTTCATAATACGTTATTTATAATGGACTTAACTACTAATGGTCCCAGGTTGAAGAAATCAATGTTATCGGTTATAGTGTTGTATAACCGGCATGTACGTGAGATAGGATTGTGGAAAGATTGATTTGTCTGCGAAGTGGGAAGGTGAAATGTTAAGTGCTGCCTCAGTCGCCTGGATGGTACGTTGAAATTTAACGCTTCTAATAAATCTGGTGAGTCTATCCCGCCGTTAAGAAGTTTATGCAGAAACATTAGACTTCCGCACTCTCCCCTCTTTCTAAGAGTAAAAATCTTAAAATAATTTAAACGCTCTTCATACGAGTAGAGAGTGCGTGATAGGCCGGTTTTATAGGTTACCATACGCATATACTTCCTCTGCACAGACTCTATCGCTTCCGAATGCACCTCATAGTATGGATTCCAAATTATGGAACCAAACTCCAGTTGGCTGCGTACAAGAGAATTATAGAGCAAGTTAAAAGAGTTAATATTTTTAAACGGTTTAGTAACCCTATATATAAAACCCAGTGTTCGCTCGCTCTTACTTACTACATTGTTGATATGCTCTCTAAAAGTCAGGTGCTCGTCGTGAAGTATTCCTAGATCTCTTATACTTTTTGTAGATTTTAGTGTTGAATTGCCGATAGAGTAAGGGTAGTCTTTAATTTGCTTATTTCTAGTGAAACGAATAATTTGACATTTTTCAACATTCAGTTCCATTCTATTAGATTCACACCATTTTTTCAATTCGCAAAGATCTTTCTGTAGTGCATTGCAATCCTCCATTGTCAGTATTTCTTTGAATATTTTTAAATCATCTGCATACATTAGATGCCGACAGCGTAGACTCTTAGAGAGATCATCAATGAATATTAAAAATAAAAGTGGTCCGAGATTTGATCCCTGAGGCACACCAGATTTAACTAAGGCAGGGATCGATGTATATCCTTTCACACGAACAATTTGTGTCCTATTTGATAGGTACGACTTCATCCATCTAAGTAGGTTACCGTGAATACCGTTATTTGCAAGTTTCATATGTAATATGTCATGATTAACTTTGTCAAACGCTTTAGCGAAGTCGGTATACACGGCATCCACCTGGTGTTTCCTATTAAACGCGGATGAAATGTGCTGGTTGTACTCCAACAGGTTAGTTTCCACCGATCGGTTTTTGGTGAATCCATGCTGGTACGGACAGATTATATGTTTAAAATGTCGTGTAACATGATCACAGACAAGAGATTCGAATATCTTTCCGAAACAGGAGAGTATGCTTATTGGTCTGTAGTTAGATACTGAATTGCTGTCTCCGGATTTATGAATCGGTATGATATTAGCAATCTTCCACTGCGATGGAAATACTCCTATCTCAAGACATTTATTATATATAATGTGCAATGGCTGTACGATTTCTGTTGAACATTTTTTAATGAATAAGGGAGGGATTTCATCATGACCTGGACCTTTACTATCATCTAACATTTTTAACTTAGTTCTAATATCTATTTTATTAATAATAATATTGCATAGCGAGTAATTAGCACTCGAAACACACACACTTTGTTGAGTCAGCTGCACTGGGTTAGCATCAAAAACTGAGGAAAAGTATTCCGAGAACAACTCGCTTATTCCCGATCGATCGTTGGCAGTTTTGGATTGAAAATACATAGTATCCGGTATCGCTGGTTTTGCTTTTTTTGCTTTTACGAATGACCAGAATGGTTTACTTGTCTTATTTAGAGACTCTTCAATTGTCTTAATATAGTCATTATAGCTTTCTTTTATCATTTTTTTACCTCTTTTTCTCAGCAAAGAAAATGTTTCGTAGTCGACCGCGTTGCCGTACCTTTTTGTCTTTTTTCTGAATTTTTCTTTTTCCTTTAGCAACTTTATACAGGATGTATTTAACCATGCAGGATATTTTGAGGGTCTTTTGCTCTTGAATGGTATTGCTATTTTAATTATTTCCCACAGCTTAGAATAGAATGTTTCGACTAATAAATCTGGGTCATCACCCGTTAGGCATGTATACCAGTTAATTAGTGATAATAATTCAGTACATTTTTTGTAGTCGCCCTTAAAGAAATCATATCGAGCTGTTGCAGTATTTTGAACCAGCTCGACGTTATATGCAAGTTTCAGATATATGTCTAGCGGTGGATGATGAGCGTCGACTCGGCTTATTGCTGTGGAACTTTTAACACATATGTTGTCTTTGTCAGACAATATTAAATCTAAAATTCGATCGAAAGGGTTCTTGATATAGTTAGATTGGGTGAGGTTACCGGTCGACATAAGTTCCTGTAGGGCTATGGATTTTTGCCCTGAAAAATGTATTTCGCCTATATCCCCTCCATTTTCACAGATTCTGTTCCAATTGATATGCGGTAGATTGAAATCTCCAATGATGACGTTTTGATTTTGTATTTCTAAGTTTATACAGATTTCTTGACATTTTGAAGTAAAACATTGAAATTTATTAATCGGGATGTTGGGTGGTAAATAGACTGTACATATATTTAGAACCTTCTTTTTAGAATTATTCGGCTCTATTTGTATCCATAGATCTTCATTTTCCGTTTCCCATAATGGCATTCTTCTAGACTTGATTGTATTCAGTACAGCCACCAGAACTCCGACCCCGTTGTTATATTCGGATGCACTGGATTCCCGATCTCGCCGATATATGACATAACGTGAATCAAATATTTCGCCATCGTATACACCAGATTTCAGATTAGTTTCCGTCAGACAAATTATATGATAGATATTGTTTAACACCTCTAGGTTTATTTCTTGTAGTTTAGATCGCATCCCCCGAATATTTTGGTAATAGATGTTATAGCAATTGAATTTTATATCTTAACTTAATTAAGGCTTGCGTTGTGGTAGTAATATTGTTATTTCATAGTGTGTAGCATCGTAATATTTTTAATGTTGATTGCTGGAGTGTTGTTATTTTTCCGCATAAATATAAGGCCATTTCGGATCCAGACGAATTCCCATTTGTTATTTTTAGCCCATATTATGGATGCGGCATGTATCGCCTTTCTTTCAGGAGATAGGTGTTCGCAGACATAAACTGGAGTGCTATGGTCTCCTAGGATTCCAAGGTGAGAAGTGTTTATTTTATTATTTCTATATTTCTTATTGTATTCTCGTACGGATGCAAGGATTTCGTTTCTCATCCTAATGCTATTCAAGGATGCAACAATATTCCTAGGCCTGTTATTGCTTGTGTCCATGCGAGCTACTCGGTGACAGGCGGTTATTTGCTCAGTTTGAATAGGGACATTAATACTTTTACATAAATTTCGGAGCATATCCTGTATATTTTCGTTTCGGCGTTCTGGTATGGCTTGCAGTTCAATATTGCAGTTACGACTCTTTTGCTCGATCTGGGAGACTCGTGACTTCAGATCTGTGACATCTGCACGAAGAGATAAATTTTCCTTCTCAAGGTCAGTAATTTTTGTGTTTTTCTCATTCATTTTCTTAGATATTTCATCATATTGATTTGACAGGAATTCTAGTGATGTTTGCAGAGATTGTAGTGCCATCAAGCCTGACTTTACTTCACGTAACTCCCTATTTATTTGATTTCCTATAATGTCTTTGAGGTCAGAGATCATTTCGCTTCGAATTTCATTCCTCAGACATATTAGTTTGGTCATGTTGCCAACATATATTCAGCTCACTTAACCTCACCAATGCACAGTGGCGAAGAGGGACAGCAAGTTCGACCGCATGACATGACAATGAAAAATAAAAGAAAACAGACGCACTTTTAGAACTTGCAACGTTTAACATCTTAGCATTTCAGAAAGTCAAACAAATTTTATTTAACTCAGAATAAATAAAGAAAAATATCATTATAAAATATCGGTCTTCTTTCGATGGAACGGAGTATCCACCACGGGAAACGAAGAAGGAATTATCCGTTAAAGTCCATAGAAGAAAAAAAAAACAAAGAAATAAATTTTCAAGAACAGGCTGCCAGATCTGAAAATGCGATAATTGCAGACTTCATATTTATCGGAGATGTTTGTATTCATATACATTATACAGTTCCAAGGGTACATCAAACTGTACCTGCCAATTAAAAACATTTTTTTGCTGGTAAAACACACTAGAGCATATTTTATAAATAAAATATATCAATATGACACGAAAAAAAGTTATAATGTTGTTTACAACTGAAGAGTTACGGGAAAGAACGACCAGCTTATTTTATTTTTTTAAGATGAGATACTTAGATCACGTATAAATTTAACCCCTTCTAGGGGTTAAGTAATATGTATTTTTTTATGAAACCTAACTGTATTTCGTTTACAGACAAAATATATTTATTTCTCACTCAAAAAAACTCTACCCAAATATCATATTTATTGTCAGTAAATTTATAAAATGGAATTACCACAAATTCCAAATAGTTGACATTGACCGTTCGTCCCACGTAACCTTTCAACCTTTGTTTGCTTTAGGCCTTTCTTACCAAGAAAAAAATACTTTTTTATGCAACTTTCAGATATGCATTGTTTTCCTCGGAAAAAATGGCTCAAATCAATACAGTTGTAGTTAACGTAACAATTTTTTTTCATGCAAAATTATCCTTGAAAGTCTCGTGCACTGCATCATAATTATTTATTTATTTATTGTTTACATAGACATTCCAGAGCAAAGGAAAAAAGAAAAGAAAAAAATACGTGTGGCACTCGGGGATTGCCGCGGTAAAGCTATTGCATAGCATTTTTAACAACTTATGCAATTATAATTATTTATTTATTTTATTTATTTTATTTTTTCAGATATCAGATAACTGCGCTCTATTGGAAAACGTTGAAATTATTCCGATTCGGAATAATTTAAACGTCTTCCGATAGAGCGCGCGCACGAATGTTTTATTAGATAAAGCAAAAAAAAAACGGATTATTCGAAAAAAATCGTAGATAAAAAGATAGATAATTAAATTATCTTTAAAATGGTGCAGGTTTCATAATAATACGCGAGATAGTATTTGCGTAGTAGTCATTTTTGTGTTCGGTTAGACCTAATTTCACAAATTAATTACACTATGTAATATAAACAAAATCTAAAATATTCAAACCTAAGAATATTAGGAAAATGTTCTTGTTTAACATATATTTTTTTTCGAATCGTAAGCAGTACTCGTTTAGACGTACTTATCAGTTTATAATCATTAATTTTCGTTAAGAAATTTCCTCATTCGGTCTCCGCGCTAGCCTAGGCCCGCGATAAAAGCTATGCAATAGCTTAATAATGTACAATTTAGGAATTACGTTATATGTTATACATCTGTCTGATCCCAGGTTAAATAGCGCATAAATACTTTAGATGTATATGTTTTTAATGTGATAATAAAGTGCAACCGAGGCCGCCTTGCTACGCACTCCTGTGTTAAGGCGAGCTCACTTACTGTTATTTTGCAGTGGCACGGTTATATCAGAAAGAAAGAGAATTAAATTGTATTATATATTGTAACTAAATATTTTTACTGTAGATTACGTCATGCAAATGTGAATTCCGTCTTTTGTTGATTAGTGGCTGCCGCGTCGCGTTCATACGAACTTTATTCTGTTGTAATATTGGCCGGTAGGCAAATAAATATATATAGCCAGCAAACTGACATGAGCATTGACCGATCGACGATTTAAAGAGGTTAATAACGGCGATTATCGAACGATTAGAGGGAAACCATACGGATTAAACTTGATAATAAAAATAGTTTTTGAATTAAAAATTTCCCTAAAATTCAAATAAGCAAATAATACTTATATAGTCGTATAAATAAAATCATATTACAATAAATTAAACTAAATTATATTACTATTTGATATTAGAAATTTTGCAAATAAATGAGAATTATAGGTACGGTAGAGCGTCTTTGGGAAATATGTTTTTATTGTTTATTTGCAGTATTTACCATAAATCATTAAAACAAATTTAACATATTACAAAATTTTGACAAATACTATATTGAAAGAACATAAATATTGAAAATCGGGATATTCCCAGATGATTTAGGCCTGGTTTTTAAGACATACTGGTAATGACATAAAGTACAAAGTAGCAGAATAAAAAATTAATTGAAATATCGGTCATCAGAAAGAACAACGCAAAACATGTTTAGGTATCTATATTTCACATTCTCATGCAACGTTTCCCGAAATTCTTGAAATTCTACAATGGCTCCAATCGCTTTGTCGCACCCAACCGATTCCAAACAATCGCCGATTAGTAGGAAAGACTTCCTTGAAAGCTAGTGGCTTTATTTTTAGGTATAGCCGCCAACTTCTCACGGCCTCTCGTAGATTAAGCATGGCGGTGACTAGACCAGGAATGCATGTGAGGTGGTCGCATAGTTCGTACAATCTTGAAAAAAAGGATGCAAGGTATAGTTGGTTTTTTTACCCAATATTCAGCATGGACGCCCTGCTGAGAAAAAGTTATTCAGTGCACAGTCGATTGACTAACGCCGCACGATGTGCAAGCCGCCCAGCAACGCCGGATGTGTTCTCCCAGATTGGATCCGATCGCACCTTTCCGTGACAGGACTCACGGCGTCCTTTCCAGATTCGTCCCTATTTTGAGAGGCTACCGGATGGGAGTTAAACCGTGAGTTGTCCCGACGTACGATAAAAAATATGTCATGTAGTCCAAGCTGCACGGAACCGTTAGCCGCCATATGTACTTGCAATCTCCAATATGGTATTGTGGATACAAGTATAACACGGATATTATCCCTATTTCGTATTCATACTCGGGGGGCGTCCACTGACACGGGCGTCCCGACGCCGGGCGTCGCGGCGCCCGCGGTGGCGTATTGCGTCTGACGGCTGTGATATTTCGCACCGCGATAAATCGCGAAATCCTTTCAGATATCCCAGTTATCTCGCGACGTTTGCGCACCTGTTCGAGCTGTTCTACGTGCCGAGAAATGCCACGTCCGCCAGGCTAATACAAACGCGGAGAGGGGGGAGGGTAGGGTAGAAAGAACGAGAGAAAGAGAGAGAAGCATGCGTTTCAATTTCAATACACGCCACGTCGAGTGAGAAATTTATTCGATTGCTTCCTGAGGTTTTCCCATGTAGGTATCATAAAATCATTATTTCTTAATGCAGCTGTAACAGGTTAAACTATCCTATAGCTTACCTTCATATTGGCGCATGTATTCAGAATAAACATATGAATCCACTGTCTGAATTAGGCAAAAGGCGTCTCCGCGAGGAGACGCCTTTTGTTTCTCACAAATGATAATAGCCTAGCTTTCTCACAAATGATAATACTATAAATCATACAAGTATAGGTAGCAAAAATTCCAAGGTGGACTTAAGGTGTAAATTAGCATTTTTGCCGCAATTTGAGGTTAAAATATTTAAAATGACAAACTTGTCATTTTAAATATTTAAAACACTATAAACAAATTGGAAACCTTATGTACTTAAGCTAGTTATCGTGTATTACAATTCGTTAGTGAAAATATATTGACTAAAATAATTGAAATAAAATATTAATTTGATTTTAAAAATATTAACTAACAACAATTTAACAATATTAACTATTAATGAAAATTACAGAAGTATTTTTATGTACATGACAAAACTTACAAAATAAATAATGATCAAATAGTATAAAGAGTCAACTCAGGCAGGTACTTTACACAAAAATAATACTATAAAAAGTCTTATAACAAATAGGAAAGCCAACATATCCAAGCCAAAGTATAGATACATATACATATCCATATCCAAGCCATATCCAACATATAGATACATACCATACATATACCATATCCAAGCCAACATACGCCATATCCAAGCCAACATATAGATACTTATAGATACATATACATAAGCCAACATTTAGATCAGTTAACAAAAAGTATCAAAACGAAACAGAAAAAAAAATGTATATGGTCAAGTATGTTATGTTAAACATTGTAATCTATATATTTAAAGCTCCTGTTAATTTCATATTTTTATTATTATATTTTTATATGATTAAATAGAAATTAAAATGTAATATGTGGTTGCTGAAAATTACAAATTAATCACAGATAAACAGTATGACAAGCTCAAAAAAAGAAATGACGAGTATTTCCAAACGGCCAGAAATGGTTTTTCTTTAAATAAAAATGTATTACTTGTTACACATAGGAAATAATAATTCGGTTTAACTCCTTTCCGCTCCCGCTTGAAACAGGGCAGAAATTTATGCCGGTAAATTTAGTCTTTCTCTGTGAATATTCATCGCTCAAGTCAACGAGATACCGCAGCTCAACCATGAAGAAATAACTAGATTAGACCCTCTGTACAGTAATGGTAGCCAAAGGTTTTTTGCCGCGTGGAACTAGGTGATGTTTTCCTGGCGTTTCGACGAAGTTTAATTTGCCATCTTTACACGGACATGCTGGTGCTTTAGTGGTGCCAGCATCCTGGTGTTTCCATAGTGTCAACACCAGCTTCCTGGTGCTAATCTGGTGTCCGAATTTTGGGGGCACGATTTTGGTGCCAGCCAGCCTTCTGATGACCCCTGAAACATCTGTAAACCGTTTATACAGTAAACCGCACAGGAATTTACAATGATACATAAAAAAACTGAATTTAAAATAATATACAACTATCTGATTTAGGCCTTCGATACTGAGACAAAAAATGGAGAAAACTTGAATTAATGAAACTTTCTTTTTTCTCAGTAACCAACGCCTAATAAATAAATGGTAGATGCTTTTTAGGTTATTTGATAATGTAAAATAATATATTGCAAACAATAATCTCTTAATATATAAAGAAAACTTATCCACTTTTCCTATTCAAAGAAAGTTATTGACACATATTGATTACACCCCTTGAAAAAAATGTCGGATAGCTTCGGACGCGCAACAAATGTTTTATGTGTAATAATAAATATAATAAATAGACAGAAAGTCGTGGAATTAATTATATATAATATTATGGATAATATTGGTTGAAGTGATATAAAAATCTACTAAGTTTTATCTACTACTTTTTTAATTTGAGTATTCGAAAATGGAAAGAGGAATGACTTAAAAAACAGTTTAATCATATCAAAATAAAAAAAAATGCAATAAATAAATAGCTTTATCTAATATTTAAAAGATGGAGGGCACCCGACAGCGTTTTTCGTACCCTTTATCTCACGAGATACTTACTGATTTTCAGTCACTATATTCAAATTAAAATTCAAATTCTTTATTTCTCAAAATACATAATAACATGTAGATCCATATTAATGATGTGTTGAGGATGACGACTACATGTTAAGGATCACGATATATTTACTATATATTAGAAATTATACATATTTAATTATTCCATGAACTTTATTAAATATTGGTTGTAGTGTATTTTCAACATCTTAAGATTGAACTGATTTACGTCCTACTGAATTATATGAATTTATTATAATAGTATACATGCCATACCCTTATATTATATCGTTGCCTTACAATTATAACTTGATAACTCGAAAATTTGCATTTTTGATAAAAGTATGCCAGAAGATGTAAAAATATCAACATTATATTCCTTTAAAACTAGATAACCGAATTTTCCCCGGCCATAGGAGTTAACGGTGGTTGATAATTTGAAAATCAGCTCCAGCTACGATACTAAAAATCGATATGTAGAACTTATCTAGCTGAAAGTCCGCAGCACTGTTTGCTATCGTGACGCAAAAACTCGATATTTCCACTTATCTACGTTAATGTTAGTAATTAGGTCCACTTATTAGTTTCCACAAATCAAAAATGGTGGACGAGTTGAAAATTTATCTCAAAACTACTGAATTCGAGTTATCGAGTTATACTTGTAAGGTAACGATATTATATCAATTATGTATTATAAATACTAATATCCAATTATTCACATTTTTGCTTTTTATACCCTATTTTTCTTATTTTTTTTCCCTTACCTATTTTTAATATGATCCTGTTATATCCATTACAAGTTGTACATGCAAGCGTTGTAAAAAAAATGTAGTATATTAATTTAGTTTTGTAATTTAATAGGTTTTGTAAATAACCTATCGTGAATTTACTATTTTTAAGTTTACTGTAGAATTAAAGAAATAAAGAATGTAAATCAACAAGTAAATATATTAAAAGGAATAAAAAACACGACTTCCGTTACACAAAGTGAACTACTCTATTTATAATTATTTTATTTTACGGTTTTTTATGTAATATTTAAGGTTTATGTATTTATCCATATAGATCCATATATATATTTTCCTAATTTACTTAATCAGACTTTTAATTTAACACAAAACAAGATATATCTATATGAAATTATTGACATTTGGACATTGGGACATTTAGACAACTATTTACTCAATTTTTGGACAGCTAAATTGACACTTGGGGTTTCATAATGACTAACAATACTACATAATTACGTTTAGAAGTTATGGTGGAATAACGAAACGGAAAACATACATAGATGAACCCTGAACACATTATACTCCTTTTTTGTTGGGTAGTCGTGTAATAAATAAATAATCTACTAACTAAATAAATAATAATTGAATATAAGTCGAAGAACCCCACTCCAGGCACTTACTACTACCAGCCTATCTTCGCTTCTCTTTGAAAAATAGCGACGTTCGCTGATGCTCCTCTATTTGGGGCGCACAAGGGAAACGGCGCTCACAACCCTCATTTCCAAGCCCCGTCGGATGTGATGGATGCCGCGGCTGCGTTTACCTGCCCGCAAACCGACTCACTCAACTTCAACACCAAAACAAAAGCGTCGGCAACTAAATCACAATATTTTATTGCCAGCAAATAGAAAAGCCTCTAAACAACTATATTTTGCTGGCGCCAGCACAATTTTTTTTGTCAGTCAATAGAATGAAATGCATTCATAAAGTATTTCAGGAATTAGGATAGAGAATATTACGAAGCCATAGAATAAATCGATAGCAGTGGAACCAAATTAAGAAAATTAATGTATTTAATTAAAAGCCGTATTACAAAATAGCGTAGGTATTCTTTTAAAATGAGTTGAAAAAATGAACGCATTTTTTTTGGATGTAACTATAAAAGATAGGATAAATAAATAAATAAATAAATAAATAACTATTCAACCCTGGGAGAAAAACCGCGGCACTGAGCGCTCTTCTCTTGCGCAAGCAAATATATACACAATTTCTAATTGTTTTTTGCAGTGGTTTCTCCTTTCTAATGACAATAATTTATATTACGTCGTATTGCTAAAAGAGTTAACTTTAATATAGTACAAGTATTATATAAGAATCTTATTTTATTTCTGAGAAAATTAGAATGATACAGGAAGATTTTTTTTTAATTTTGTGTAATTGTAAGTAATGTATACCTTGGATATGTGGTCAAAAAACGAAAAAATAAAGCCGTAGTGTACATCAAGAATACATGACGGACATAAAAAAAAATAGTATACGGTTTTCGTTGTAGTGATATTACTGTATTAAGGAGCTCAAAGTTTGCCTTCCGAGCGTTTTACGAATAACGACTTTCGGAAAATGGGCTGAATAAGTAAATAATATTCGTTACATCTAAAATTAAAGGCCGCTATGGTCAACATCAAGAAATGGTCCAGGTAATTCAGTAATTAAAGTTTGTAGAAATCTCTTTATTTCTTGGAATTAGAACGCCAAAAATCCACTTTTCTTGCCTTTCTGGAAAAAATATGTGAACGGGCTCTTAAGTATAAACGCGGATTATATTTGGAATATATTATATCTGTAGTCGTTGGCGAGCTGTCAATTAATTGGCGGCATTGACAGCTCGCCAACGATCACATATAACGAGAAAATTTCACTGTTTCAATTTACCTCTGTTTCAACGCGCCTAGGTCTCCCTTACTTATTTTGATATTGGTTACTTTTACATTATACACATTCTATGATTGTTGTGATTTTCATTGGCAATTGGCATAAGGCAATTTGGTTATGAAAAAAAAGATTTTTTTCGCTTTATTGGTGGTTATGGAATTGGCTTTTTTACCACTAGAAAGACGTTTTTTACCTATAGAAGGTAGCATTCGTAGGTCATTTTATGTAAGAATTGATATTGGTACTATTAGCATCAATCCGCAGAACTTAACTATACTTGAAAGAAGTACTGGTCGCAATGCCATTACATTTACGCTATATCAAGTACAGTTCCTGGCCATATTATTAGACGCAATGGGTTTTCTGTGCTAATATGCAATTTTCAATATTTTCAGATTTTAATTTATTTATTTATTTATTTATTTCCGTAATTCAAGATACAAATTACAAAGAAAATCCTTATTCTAACAAAAAACAGTTTATAATAAGTGTAAATATTATACCTAGCTTAGAAAGGAAATTCATCTTTTGACATAACGGTTTACCACCTCACTAGGAATGAACCTGTGTTGAGGTGGTACTCACATCGATGAATTCTTTTGAGACGAGAGGGCAAATCTTATCTAATACTTAAGTACAATTTAAAATTTAAAGTTAAATTTAAAAACATCAATAAAATTATAAACTAAATTAAAATTTATGACAATCTACTAAGTTATATGGAATAATAATTATTTTTTAAATATTAGATATAAACACATATAAATATGATATATACCATATATAGATATATATTATTATAATATATATATTATATATATTATATAACATATATATACTAATATTATTAATATATATTATATAACATATATATACTAATATTATGTATAAATTCATACATATAATATGATAGTAGGTATATAAAATAGTTATAATATATAAAATATAAATAAATATATATCACGATCACACCTGAGACCTTAATAATTTTTCACAGTCTTCCCTAGATTTATTTAAAAGCCAAGTTGCCACCACTCTTCTAAACGTAGCGTAAGGTACGTCGGTCGTTTGAACGTCCATTGTCAGTATATTGTAAAGCTTTGGAGCTAGAAATGTATAATGTCTTTGTCCGTACGTCGTGTTCATTTTTAACTCCGGTTGTCTGTATAGATTTCTAGTGTCATGTCCGCGGTCCCGAAGTTTAATAGTCGCAGTTCTGTCATTCCTCTGGAAGTACATCAAGACCGCTCTTATGTACAACTGTCGAATGTCCATTACGTTGAAGTCTATGAATAATTGGTCGGATGGGAAACGGAGCGGTCTTCTCTTAATAACCCTAATGAGGGCTTTCTGGGCCTTTATTGCCGGGTCAAGGATTGATTTAGCCGCTCCACCCCATCCTATCTGTCCGTATGTAATTATTGATTGCGCTACTGCGTAGTAAGTCGTTTTAAGCATAGATGGGCTAAGTATATTTCTAATATTTTTAAATATGTAAATTAGTTTTCTAAGTCGTGTCGCAGTCTGGTCAACTTGCTTGTGCCATCTCAGGAAGCCGTCTATCAGCATACCTAAGTATTTTATACATGACGTGCGTTCCAGCGGTTGGCACATGCAGTTTGTCCCTTCACAGTTGTGTAATAGTAAATGTTTTTCTAGTCCCGGTTGATTCCGCCCATCTATGCTAAAGGTCATGTATTTCGTTTTTTCTATGTTAAGCGTCAGTAGATGTTCATTTAGCCAGTCATGTGTCTGATTGAGTCCTTTCTTTGCCTTTACAAATACAGACTCCCAGGTGTTACTCTCAAACAAAAGCACTGTGTTAATACATTGCTATTTCTTAGTGTTTATTATTATTAATGACAATATATTGCTCTATACTTAAGTTATAAAGCTATTTAATTTATTATATTTATGAATAACGGATTATACTGCATATCATCCCGCTATCACTTTTCATAAATATTAGGCAGAAATTAAATTTTTCACTTTTTATAGATCGTACGAAAAATTAACTTATTTGTGTATGATTAATTCCGCTTAAATTTTAGAAATCAGTCTGCCATAGTATTTTTATTATAAATATATTGCAATTACATGCCTATTTAGAAAGCATTTTATGCTTTGGAATTACCTATCAGTATATTTTTTTGATTGACCAGCAGATCAGATAAGCTCAGATATTGAATGCTTTAATATCAATCATATTTTAATGCATACATATAACTTCTAAATTATTAGCATATAGAGTTTTATTCAGTATATAAAATTTAAGTAAGTAACTCAAGAGAAATTTTAGGTATTTAATTATTCCATGCGGTAACAACAATTTCTTGAAATTGTAGTGATTTGAACAAATTTATAATATAAATAAACAACAATACACATTCCAATTATTAAGTATAAACTCTAGAATTAGGCGGTGTATTCCTGGTTTAGATTGCCAAAAAAACATGTTTTTCATGTTTTTTTTTTATTCACAAGTTGAAATCTGACTATGAATCTTTTGTATCGGTTTAATTACCATTTGAAACATAGATTTTTGCTATAGTAGGTAATAAAAACTATTTTTGAGGTATTGAATCGCAAAAGTTTCTACCGCTGCTGAAACGACCGTATCGTGTTACATACAATGTTAACTAAGATATTATTACTTTCCTGACGACCTATCGGAAAGGAAAGTATTGTGATCGCGCTAAAAAAAATTTTTGAGATGAAGATGGGAATATATATTTTGAGACTCCCTGAGACGATTGAGACTATTTCCAGACCGATCTCTGTCTGTCTGTATGTCTGTATGTCTGTATGTCTGTATGTATGTATTCTTCCACGATAGCGCCCAGACGCTTAATCGGATTGAGCTGAAATTTGGTATATAAGCTTCTGTTAACCGTCGGAGGAACCCATTAGTTTTTGGAGTCCCTACGCCCTACGGTTGTGGTACCTCCCATACAAATTTGGGGTTCCCGGTGAAAAAATTGTTTCCGCGATAGCGCCCAGACGCTTAATCTGTCTAAGTTAAAATTTGGCATAGAAGCTTCTGTTAACCATCGGAAGAACCTATTAGTTTTTGGGGTACTTACGACCAACGTTTGGGGTACCTGCCATACAAATTTGGGGAACCTTGATTACATATTGTCCCCGCTTTCAAAATTTCTTTCTCCAATCGATAGGTATGGTCAGTGTGAATAGTCCAGTTGATTTTGGGGTCTCTACGACCTACGGTTGGGGAAAATTAGGGGTACTAGAGTAAAAAATGTCGCTGTTTTTTCGCACCTCCCCGGATACTAGTCAGGAAAGTCTTGGGGTGACACAACAGATTTTTTTTTACATGTATTTGTTTTCTAGATGAACAAAAAAAATAACAAAAAGTTATTACTGTTATATATTTTGAAGGATTAAAAAATAATAAATCGATTTTCGCCAAAAATGTTGTGTTTAACTAGTAAAAAAATATATATTAAAAGATCTTTTTCTGATTTTTTTAGTTCATATAGAAGAGAATTTAATAATCTTTTTTTTTTTGGAAGAACTCAATCCGTCAAGTAGTTTTTTTTTATTACCGGTGCAGAACCGTAAAATATGGTTTAGAGAAAAACGCGTTTATTTTTTTTTAAGAACAACTATCTGCGATTCCAGAGGTAAAAGATTCATGAAGAGATTTCAACTTTAGGTTAATGAAAAAAATACATGAAAAACATGTTTTTTTTGGCCGTCCTAACCAGGCTCCCCCCTTAAAGCTTTACAATATTGAAAACAGCATATTAGTAGATAAAAAGCATTGTGTGTTTAATAATATGGCCAGGGACTGTATGTGTATGTGTCTAACATGCAACGAGGTGAAGTGTGGTTTCGCAAATGATTCTATATGTGTATAATACGCGCGACGGGAAATGCCTCCATTCAAAGTTAGACTGCCGATTCCGCTGAAAGAAAAAAAACTGAAATCCATCTCCTTTTTTTACCGGCGGTAGGTACGCTACCTAACGAACCGCCCGCGTGGAATAAAAAAGCGTCGAGTGCAGTGTTCAATGAAGTTAATTCTACAATATTGAAACGCGATACGGAATGGATAGAAAAAGTGCACGAGAGAGGGCGGCGCGCGCTCGGTGGAGCTTTGGGAGAATTTTTGCAGAGAACAAAGAACACTAGGTGGCCTTCGGATTGGCTCGCATCGACAACCCCGAGAAAATGGAGCGCGAAAACGAATCAAACGACGCAGACGATTAAAAGGGATTCGCTTTAATTAAGCTATCTTGTGCGATTAAAAAGATACCTCAATTAATCTATTAAGAGCCCGTTCACATATTTTTTCCAGAAAGGCAAGAAAAGTGGATTTTTGGCGTTCTAATTCCAAGAAATAAAGAGATTTCTACAAACTTTAATTACTGAATTACCTGGACCATTTCTTGATGTTGACCATAGCGGCCTTTAATTTTAGATGTAACGAATATTATTTACTTATTCAGCCCATTTTCCGAAAGTCGTTATTCGTAAAACGCTCGGAAGGCAAACTTTGAGCTCCTTAATACAGTAATATCACTACAACGAAAACCGTATACTATTTTTTTTATGTCCGTCATGTATTCTTGATGTACACTACGGCTTTATTTTTTCGTTTTTTGACCACATATCCAAGGTATACATTACTTACAATTACACAAAATTAAAAAAAAATCTTCCTGTATCATTCTAATTTTCTCAGAAATAAAATAATATTCTTATATAATACTTATACTATATTAAAGTTCACTCTTTTAGCAATACGACATAATATAAATTATTGTCATTAGAAAGGAGAAAACACTGCAAAAAACAATTAGAAATTGTGTATATATTTGCTTGCGCAAGAGAAGAGCGCTCAGTGACGCGGTTTTTCTCCCAGGGTTGAATAGTTATTTATTTATTTATTTATCCTATCTTTTATAGTTACATCCAAAAAAAAAAATGCGTTCATTTTTTCAACTCATTTTAAAAGAATACCTACGCTATTTTGTAATACGGCTCTTAACAAAAGAGTCACATTTTCAGTAACACTATAGGCTATAATTATTACATTATATTAACCATTAATTATGTAGCGTATTAAATTACTCAACGCAGTACTACGACTTGGCAGCTAGAATCACTACGAAACGCAATGTGTAGGTGGCATTCATAGTTCACACATTCATTAACCTTCTCTTATGCTCAATGTGGTGGCAATCGTGGTATAGCAGTCCATAATTACGATTCTGGTAGCGATTTAACAGCCCTTATCCTGCAGCCATTACTATATCTACTGTTTCCGCCTGAGAAAACGTAAAGTTTGGTCCGAGGATTTAAAATATTTTTAGCGCAAGGGATTTTTTGAGTGAGGTGCTATGTCACTTCTCTATTTTTAACACGCTTTTATTAAGTCGACCTGTATGTAACTATGTAATGGGATCTAAGGTAACTAATTTAACCATCTTCCAAGGATCGTAGCATCATGAAAATTGGCAGCTGTATGTAGTTTTGATGACAATACAATAATATGGTACTGTCGAACTGATCTGATGATGGAGTCGGAAGATATGAACTGGAACTTTACGATAGAACATTGAATCATAGCTGTGTTTGGACTTGTTAGAAAAGTCTTGGAATGAACTTTGACCACGATTAGGTTTCAAGGTCTGATGATGAAGCCGGAAGATAGGCACTGGCATTCCATGATGGAATATCGTATCATAGCCGTGTTTGGACTTGTTAGAAAGGTCTTGTAATGAACTTTGACCACGATTAAGTTTCAAGGTCTGATGATGAAGCCGGAAGACAGGAACTGGCATTCTATGATGGAATATCGTATCATAATCGTGTTTGCACTTGTGAGAAAGGTCACGTAATGGACTTTGAACACGATCAGGTTTCAGGGTTATAACAAACCATTTTTGGTTTTTACGTGCATTTATAAAATCGTGTTTTTAGTGTTTTTTTCTAAACTATTAATTTATTTTCTCTAAACTTCTCATTCAGAAAGTACGGAATACAATGAGCCAAAATTGTTGTAACTTCCTAGATGATAATTATTTTAATATGTTACCGCATAAGTTGAAGAATATAAAAAATATGAGTTAATATAAAAAACAGTTAAAAATAGTTTTAATATAAATAAATTATTATAGTTATATTGAATATGAAGTGAGCCAACTAATGTGAGAAATATCTACAGTTGTTTAATGCTTTTTAATTCATAATCTATTTGTGTATATATTTTAACTATATAAATATGTATCTACCTATTATTATATGTAATTGCTATGTACGATTATGTGTATCAATGGAAATAAATGATTAAATTAAATTTCATTTAGATTGCGAGTGAGACCATGCCGCCGGTCTCTTCATTTATTTTTGAACCACCCGTAAAAATGGTTATTTTATCTCATGCCTTTGTTAACAAGGTCGTCACCCTCAGGGCTAACTATGCAACTTTTCTAAAATTTTGGTCAGGTGAGATTGAGTCTATATCAATCTTCAGTAAAATGTCTAGTCTTAGTCCCATGTCTGCTGCAGAATTTCTCGCTTTGTGGTTTTCCCTTTGTGTTCCAGAGATTTAACTGTTCAAGTCGTAAGGCTACTCTCGCCGCATCTTGAATTATAAAGAGGTGGAAGACCTCGAAGAAGTAAAGACCTCATTGCAAAAAAAATGCAGCTTTTTTCTATGCGTTGTGATTCCTCCCTTCATGTTACAGTGTTTTAAGTGTTGAAGTTGTACAGCTATTTTCGCCGCAACTTGAATTCTGAAGAGATCTAGAGGTGGTAGAGCTCGAAGAATTAAATACCTCAATGCAAAAAAAAAACATAAAATATTTCGAACATTTTTTTCCGTCTTTCACTCTATGAATTAAAATATCTATATATATAAAACAAAGTCGGGTTTGTTCGAACACTTATAACGGATGGACCGATTTTCATGGTTTTTTATTTGTAGTATTTGTCTTCGTCCCGAATAGCAGAATAACTATTAAAAACGAAACTTGTCCAAAAATAAAAGAGCAATCAACAAAAGTTAACTCCATCCTACTCATTATCCTACACATATGTATATGTATAGATTATATGTATAAATGTATATATGTAGGTATATATGTGTATGTATATGTGTAGTGGTATAAGTATATATGGTATGTGTATGTTTATATATGTTTATTTAATATTATTATGTATATCATGTTACTAAAATAGAATAAGTACCTATATGTAATATCTGTGTAAATATAGAGCTACCACATAAAACAATGCCACATTAAATTACACTTAGCAACTAAAAAAAAAAAGAAAAAAGAATACATAAAATCTACCTTAGTACGGGCAACACTCTAGCAAGGTAGATTTCAATCTTATTAACCTAGTGTTTTAAATGTGTGTGAAATATTAATAAATAAATAAATAAATAAATATCGCTTTATTTTGAACGCCGTAATACAAAATGAGTTTTTAATTAGTGACATTTTTGTAGTGGGTGAAACAGTATGACGAACTAACCTATTTTAATTTAAACATTTAGTAATAAAAATACTAAAAACCTTTTGTATTATTTTTTTAACAAAACTTTAAAAAGCTTGATGTAGTGGTAGGTAAAATATCGCTAATATTGTTTAAGATCAATATTTTACTTACCGCTAGTTAGACGTTTTTTCCTTTGATAAAATGTATAATAAATAAAAAAAACAACAATTAAAACAACAAAAAAAGTTTTTAAAAAATATAATTTTTTTTTATACGCAAAATTTTGTTATACCCAAAATCATCAAAAGTTTCTTACTCGCCGTACTGTTTCATCCACTACCAGGATGTCACTAATTAAAAATTCCCCATGTACCTATAGCTAGCACTTAGTTGTAAATTTATAAAAACCTTTTGAAAAAAAAACGATTCACGAAATACGAGTAGGTACTTACTTTAAATATGTTTCGCAAAAGTTAACGAATTTAGTTTTATGACAATTTGATTTTAAAGCAACGATGTATTATTTTATTTTTTCTTAGACATCCGGAAAGTTATGCGATAGGCCCGGCGCATGTCTGAGTCGTAAGCTTTTAGCCCATCTACGCGGAGAAGCGTCACTCGCTAAATCTTCCCGGAAATACCTTAAGCTCAGCTCCAATACCGATTATTGAATAAAGCCTGCAGGGGTGTTTTTGACAGTTTTATTGGCCACTCTTAATCGTATTTCTAATTAAATTCTGCCTCTGCTTTTCATTAAATCTGATAATGACATAATGGTAAGTCTTCAGTTATATAAAAGCTTTCTTTTATAGATGCTTACGAACGCTGTAAAAAGACTATAAAATGATTATGGCTTCTAAGGATAAATTGCAAAAGTATTTTTTTTATTGTAACATCTACTGTAACAGCCCGCCATGTTGTCTAACAACAATTATCTTCCAGGCGGTCGGCTTTTATAACATCACGTGGCAGTAAGCAAGCGGTCACCCATCTATGTACCTACTAACCATGCTTGACGCTGCCTAACTTTGATGACCCGACGGTAACCAGTGTTTTAATAATAACAATTCATTTATTTGCAGCTGTCAATACAAAAAAAATAGACAAACAAACACCAAATTACAAATTAAAACGGAAAATATAAAATGGCTATATAATAACTACAAACGTTTTAAAATAATCTAAATAATCACATTCCCACGATAAAAAATACACACACCTTCGATAAAAAAAAAATAATATAAGCAAATGGTATAAAAATAAGGACAATCACATAAACGAGTATTCATTCTAAAAAATCTAAAAATCTTTGGTCTCCTAAAAAACTTATAAAATAATATCATATTTGTGTAGTTTTCCTTGAATATTCCAATTGATCTTGATCGCAATGCGGCGTACATCACTGTGTACCAGTTGTAATATTATCACATCTATCAAAACCTATATAGCAAGAATTTAATAAAGAGGTGTAATACTATATAGTATTCTCTCTCCTATACTAATTTAATTCATAGACAATTTAAGCTTATACATGCTCTACCCCCTCAATTGCTTCTGTTTAATCGTAATAATAATAGACAACATTTTTACAAAAATAAAAACTGACTCCATATTTTTATAAGTGCAGTAGCCATGTCATGGTGATACTTAAAACGGGCAATCATAATTGCATTTGTATACGTATTACGTATACAAAATGTTAATGAATATATGTGCTGTTGACCGTTGAGGGGTTCCCTCGTTGGAAGCCAACCCTGAGTGCCGCATTCCTTGGTGAAATTTAGAACGCGCTGTCGTAATTGAATATATATACTAAATTTTGTGTCTGTGCTGTTGACCGTTGAGGAGTTCCCTCGTCGGGAGCCAACCCTATGTGCAGTAGCCATGTCATGATAAAACTTGGAACGGGCTATCATAATTGATTGAGTTTACACAATTTGGTGTCTGTGCTGTAGACCGTTGAGGAGTTTCCTCGTCGGGAGCCAACCCAATGTGTAGAATCAGGTCATGCTTACCATAAAAATAAATGAATTGTCATCGGATTTGAACCAACATGTAAATTTTCAATTTCATATGTTAATAATTGAGGAGTTCCCTCAATTCCACATAGATCCCATAATCAGGACTGGATTTTAATAAAAATGGGACCAATCTAAGTATAGTCTTTTCGCCAGACAGCATCTAACAGAAACCGCAACTAGAGCTGACATTCACTCTTACCATACACGCGGTAATTCCCTTTTATGCGTACCCCGAACAAGACTGGCAAAAGTACAGAAGAGCTACTTATACCTTAGCATTAAATTCTACAATTTACTCCCTACCACTATCAAACAACTGGAGGACAAACAATTTTAAAAAAACATTAAGGAGATGCTGATAGGCCACCCTTTCTATAATCTGACCGAATTCGAGGGCCATGACTTTGCAAATATTCTACCAATTTGAATGATAATTATATATGTACTTCTAGTATTTAAATTTAAGATTTAGATTTAGTTTGATTATTTAACAAATTACTTACTACTTTGGATGTTTCTATGTACAGTTCGTACGTATATATTTGATTTATTGACTATTTCAACTGTTAGGCTTCTGCTTTGATTATTCAACTTTTTAACTGACTATTTTAATTATTGTGTGTTTAGTAGGTAGCCATTGACTATTCTTTAATTTGTTTTGTAATACGATTCTACGACGAATAACTTTTAGTTCTTAGATAAGTTCTTTCCAAAGTTTCTTAGATACTATATATTTTTTAAAAATTAATATATGTATGTAACGTAAAGATTAAAGTAGTAATGACACTTACTACTTAAAACACAAATATTTTGACACGTCCAAGAGCGGTTTTTAGCCACCAATTGGACAGGACGTAAATGTAATGTAATGTAATGTAATAAAAGAAGAATTTTCCAAATTGGTTTATAAATGGCAGAGTTCTGAGGTAACAAACATAAAAAAAAAAAAAAAGATACAAGCGAATTGATAACCTCCTCCTTTATTTGAAGTCGGTTAAAGAGACCACTTAAGCGTATTTGATTTATTATCGTATATATATTTAGTTATATATTCTTATTAAAAAGTGGACATTTATCACTCTCTATTAAATATAGACAATATTGGATACTCCAAATTCAAGTTATTTGTATATTTCCGAGCCAAGGCAATCCAGGATCCATTATTGAGTTTCATATTATGTTATTGGTAATTTGTTGCTATATTATAGCCACGTACATATACATTATATACATTATATATACATTATACAAATTATACAATTATACAAATTATATACATTATACAAATTATACAAATTATACAATTATACAAATTATAAAAATTATACAAATTATATACATTATACAGTTATACAAATTAAACAAATAAAAATAACAAATTGTGTTATTGATTGATTACCTTTTATGTAATGTTTGCTCCGATGCCTGCTTTAGGGAAATGATCGTGACTCATTGAGTCGAATGGCCGTAGTAGAAATCACCGACACATTTGCCCTTTTTATGTGTGCTCTCACTACGAGCACCCAGAAAAGCAGACAGTTCTACGCTTATTAAAACGAAAAACAAAAAATTTATTTGTAGTGTGTAGGTATGTATATTAACAGAATTTATATAATATTACCTACTTCAGTATTTATAACTCAGTACTTCATTAATACAATAGTGAACACGGGTGACGTGCAGAACATTCTCGTATTTCAATTTCATATGCATTGGACTAAAGAGAGACATTTCAATACTATCAGTTAAACAATATGAAAACACAATGGTAATATACATAGAAAATCAAGTGCATGACCATACAAATTACTATCTATCACATTCATATCATATAATTGGTATTTGAAATGGCTTATCAAGAGATACTAGTATATTGTATAATACATATATAATATGAAAACCTAATATTTTTTAATAATTAGTAAAGGGTTACATTATGAATTGACCAGCAATAATATTATGGTTGACTGTAAGAGATTATAGTAGTATGGTAGGTAATTGCACTATTGTGAAAAAATAACATTTAATTTCATGAAAAGTCTTTTATATTGCTATTAGTTTCATATTATATGCAAATTAAAACTTGGCTATTTAGACCAGATTAGACTATCAAGGCAGCTCACATTATTGACAAAGGCCTAGGTGACTAAGAGAGAAAATTCAGAATCATGGTTCAGAATCAAATTCAGAATCCTATCACAATTCTGGCTATTATAAGCACTGCTGCATTCTGCGTTATCGATTTTGGTTAATACCAGGCAAAAAATATGTTTCCATCAAGTTTTCGGTCTCGGCCCAAAAAATTGATTTTTCGGCAACCGAAAATCGACAATTTTTTTTCTACATAATCTACAGCCTATTTATTATATTAAGTAATTGCCGGCAATAATTTATTATAATAAGTAATTACACTTAACCATCTTCCAGTACCATATATTCTCAAGCTACATTTTTGTGGGATGATCATGATCATGGGTGTCCAGGCTCTTTTAGTAGACAATATATATGAAGCGGCATTTGATAAATTTACGGCAGTTGTATGCCGGCCGACATAATAATATTAGGAGAGAAGGTCTGATTACGTTACAAAATAATTAAGTAAAATTTTATATGGAATTTTATATTGAAACATATTGAGAGAAATTTTCGACATTCTCTCCTAATATTGTTAAGTCGGCCGGCATACATTTGCCGTAAATATCAAATGCTGCTTCGGAAATATTGTCTACAAGATGAGCCTGGATACCCATCATCATGAGCATCCCACAAATATATAGCTTTAAATATATAGTATTGGAAGATAGTTAGGTGTGGTTATTAATTATATTAGGCAGTATTAAGTTAATTTTTGATTAAGGTTAGTTGATTTAAGTTATTTTTTTAGGCCGCGTTTTTCTACAAGTCCATATATGTATTATAACGTCGATTTTATTGATCAAACAAATTTTCTACAGAACTGTAACTTTATTACCTAGTGCGCAAAATTGATTCACGTCCAGTGTTAATATTCCGGAATATTGTTTGTATTACAAAAAAAAATATTGCTACTTCTTATCTATCAACTTAATTAGTAGCGTTCCTAGCCCCGTTGACACCGGTTCTCATCGTTGTTACCGAAGTTAAGCAGCGGCGGTCAATACTGGGACGGGTTTGACTGCGTGATGCTACAAATGCCCACCTAGAAGATGGTGCCAATAGGCAACAAGGCGGGTTCCACGAATAGACATAATATGCCTTTTGAATAAAGAAAATTAAGAAAATATATATTTTAAGATAAAACAAAAATGTAATATTTACTAGTAAATTTTTCCATTAAGTATATTATTAGGGCGCTCTTTCTGTGTCTCCTGTAAAATTAAAAAAGGGCAATCGTTTCCTTTCTGCAGTTACCTATTGAAATAATAGAATTGCATTGAAATTCAAATGATATAAATTTAAAACTAAAATAGTAATAAATTATTCATTCATCAACTAAACAGATAAGCTACGCTACTTTAGATAAATTACAGAAAGAAACAGACAAAAAAAAGATTTAAAAACATGTTAGAGGAAATAAACATATTTTCTAAATTATTTTAATCATCACATAAACCGAGGGTACGATTTGAGGGTATTCAAAAAATTCTTAAAGAATTCTTTTTAGACAAAGCTTTTTATTCGATTGAGGAGTTTGTTAATTTTAAATGATATTTTAATTTTTTGCCATTTTTTTTTGAAAATTTTATGTAGCATTTTGGAATTATTCTAACTTTTTCTGACTTTATATTTCTTGATTATTTTATTGATTATTTTAATTTGTGGTTTTAGTGATTAAAAATGTGGCTTAAAAATGATTTTGAGTATCGCCAGTACTAAAATGTTGCATATCGACATGTCCTAAAAGCAATAATAATGTACGTTAAACTGTATGTACGTGTGATAAATTTGGGTATTGTGAAAACGGACTAATAGAATGTAATTTAAATGTACCTAGTTATTAAGTTTCTACAATCTGTTAAGATTTTTTGGAAATAAATTGAAATTGAAATTGATTGAGGGTATAGATATATCTTTGATCAGAAATACTTGTAATAATGTCAAGTTGTGGGTTTTTAAACGAAGAGGCGCCACGGTTTTGGGAGATTTATTAATTCTAGAAGTCGCTGTTTTACAAGAGAATCGAACGCCGTCTCGTAATATATGAAAAATTTACATTTGCCGTAAAAAGAGTCCTAGGCCATGAATTTATCTTAGAAATCCGTCGATTCAAGTGCTAACTCAATAAACTCGACCTTGCTCTTGGTAACGCGGTTCGGTTCGTTTGTCGTGAATAGCAGACTTCCTATTGAGATATCATTTGCCGGTAAATGCTTGTCATTACTGCTGCCATTTGTGCGCTCATTGTCAAACAGAAGTTGATGTTACTGATATACGATGTATATTTTTTAATAAATTTGTATCCAAATGTATTTTTCTTCAGGACAGCTGCTTATCACAAGTAAAATATATATCAAACGCGCTGGTGATGCCAAAATAATCGGGAGTAAACACTGGTCCTCAGATAAAATACGATCGTTTATTATCAATTAAGTGTAGGCTTTAAGTACATCAGGTTCAAGACGGTTTACTAAAAAGGCGTACAATATTTTATCATCATCACATATTTAAGAAAAATTTGCTAACAAAAGTATCATGAACATAACAAAAGAATAATGAACGATAAAATATTATACTGTAATGAAATAAAAATATAGGGTGAGTTTTAATCAGTGACATCCTTGCAGTGGGTGAATCAGTACGACGAACAACAGTTTAATATCACCCAGTAAGTTCACTCAAGAGCTACAAGGCAATGCGGGATGAGGGTGCGACGGAAGTGGGCCCATAGTTACGGCGCTGTGTTCTGCGACGCGCTGTGGGCGCAGTTTGATCCCGCTCTTACTAATTTTTTTTTGTGGAGATTTACGTGTCGACGTTATATGGTATTCTCAGAACAAATCCGTAGCATAATAGCATCTGCGTCTCCGGGGCACCGTAAATGTGGCCGGGACGATGCTTCAAGAAAAAGACGAGTAATCATATTACGATTTGTGGTAGCCCTTAAGATTAATGACGTCACTTGTTTCGATTTCAATTTTGTTCTAAGAGAAGCTACTGTCTGGTATACTGTGGACGAACTAAGCAACTTTTGATAAAACACATTGCAAAAAAATAATTAGAAAAAACTTTTTAAATATTTTTTTGTTTTTTATTTCTTTTAAATTAGTATAACAAGCTATGAGCACGATGCGCTATCTAGTAGTAGGTAAAATATCGCTAATATTATTTTTTAGCGAAATTTTTCCGACCTCTAGATTACCCTTATTAAACTTTTCTTGACAAAGAAAAACACATGATATTTTTTTTAAATATTTAATTTAAAATATGTTTACCAAGTCATACTGATTCACCCACTGCAACGATGTCACTAATTAAGAACTCATTCTGTATAAAGAAAAATGAAAAACTTTTTATTTGCACTATACTCCGAAAATGTATTTATGGAATAATTAAAAAAATGCGTTTACTAAAAATAAATAAAAGAAAGCAATTTTAGAGACAACAATTTTGAAAAGTACCCATAATAGAATGCCAATATTACTTTAAATATCATACTAAAATTGCGTAGTTATATAATACTAAAATTGCGTAGCTAAACTATACTTAAATGACTTAATATCCTCAAAATAAAATTTTATGACAAGATCTAAAATTAATATTGCAAATAATGGGAGAAAATTGTAATAATAAACAGCGTATATAAGAATACAATGATCAAATTATCGTTTAAAATTAATTTTATATCCTTATTTAAAGTGATTTTTATATAAAATAATAACATGTTAATTTATTCGATTTGTCATGTTATAAAAAATATTCCCAATCTACATCAGTAGTATAGAAAACTAAAGAAGTGAAAAAAGAAGAAATGACGTTGTTTTACATCCATTGTTCATTAAAAAATAATGTACTCTCAAATACCAATTTCTTTTCAGCATTTTTTAAACTGCTGTTGAATACCTACTGGTTGTTTCATTCATTGCATTTTATTAGTAGGTACTGTAAAATATTTTATGAATGCTTGATCTAAGATCATTTTCAGAAAGGGAACATTTCATAAAGTTAGGTAACAATGGCAGTTCTGATACGTGAAAATTTCCAATCCATAATTTATTGCAAAAATGAAAGGGAATCTTATCTTAAAAATAAAATCTTTGTTAGCTTGTTTATATTTAATATTGCGAAGCACCTAGTCAGAAAACAATATATCGATGGTTTCCAAAACTCGAACATGGACTTCCTTAGCGCAGTCGACGTATAATAGCTGCTGCACGCTAGCTATTACAGGAAAACTGGTTTGTGGCAAATGATCAGTTTTAGATATATTTAGGCCTTAAAATTTTATTGTAACTCAAACAACTATGCATTTTAAATTGGGCGTCAAAAACCTATTTAATTCAAGTGGAGACGAGAAACCTGCTCGTGTTTGTTGATGTTGATCTACATAGAAAAGCGCTTTTTTTATTAAACCAGTTGACAGGAATGCCTACAGATATTAGAGCCAAAATAAAAAAAAATACTACTTGAATATGTATATATGTACCTATATTATAAGGTATACTAATATGAAGGTTGAATATGAACAGATTTTTTAGATAATAAAATACAAACGGAGCTGCCATGGAATTTACCGACCGAAGTCGGGCCCATCATATACTATAATTACAATTGTGGGGGGTGAAAGGTGGATTTCAACTAACGACCGGCTGTGGTAGGTTTAGGACAGCTGTCTTGCCATATATGCGCGTTCAGTTTAAAACCCAATCACTCCTCTTTCGAAGCCATTTAATTGGAGATGCGGAAATCGCGGTTTTAGATAATTATTCTTGGAAGGAGTTAATTATTTTCCTGGGTAGACCAAGATATTCAATAAGGTGAAACAGAGATTTAGCTGGCAGGCCATAAACGCCAACTTCCACCGCGCTAAGGTAAACAGTGAAGCCGTTCCGGGTGATAGCATTTGGGTGATCATGGTATTTATTCTATTTGTACTCGTGGTCTTTTCGGATATCTGATTCCGATGGAAGAGTTAATTCTACGATAAGGGCCATCTTCCGAGATAGAAAGTTATATCTGGACAGAGGGGTGTGCATCTGAGACTTTCAAGGAATTTATACTGCTTAGAGACCGAATCCACCTCCAGAATCTAATCTGAAGCTTTCTCAAGTATTGAGAAAGGTTTTGTAGTAAAATGTTTCTTACTTTAGAGCCATCCCGCACAAACTGTTTGGATGGCACTCTCTAACCTTTGTTGGCACGAGCCACTGAGAGGCTAATTACCTAGCGAATAACAGCAAGGACTCTGTCGTGGCGGTAAGTGTACCGTCTTTATCTAAGGCCACCTTGCAGTCAGCTAGAATATGTCTAGCTATGGAAGGGGTATTGCTGCAAAGGGGACATAAACTATCCTCTGCATATATTTTTAAAAAAACTTTCGATATTTTTAATTAAAATCCTTCGATTAGTTCACAAGTTATCACATGGACACTATCAACCATTAATATCAATCATAATTATTCCATAATTTCACAAATTATCATATGGACAGAAAAAAAAGTAATTTAAAACACTCAAACAGTAACGAATTTATAATAATAATAATAGTCAATCGTCAATGGGAAGAATCAACAATTACAATGGTATAATAGCCAATAATAGATAGAATAAAGAATATAGGTAGACAATAAAGTCAAGCGAACAGAGAAATTCAGTATTATCAAAATCCTTAATGCCATAAATTGGGTTTATATTTACAATACAATATACTTTTTTCTTAAAGTGAACCTCCCTAAGCCCCTGATGCGTAATGGCAAGTTAATGTAAAAAATGTTAAGTTGACAAAGAAAGCTATTTCGAACCTTACTCAGTCGCACTTTGGAATGACGCAAGTCCTCTTTCTTTTGCGTACTACGCAAGTGAATATTCGAGTTAGGCGAAGTAGTCGCGTTCTTGTATACATTGGTTCTAGTATACATGATGTTTTGCTATATAAACGGGGCATACATAGTCATGATACCATTCGATGTAGTACTGTTTGAAAGATATTAGCGAAGATATTGTGAACACATTTCTAATTGCTCGTTTTTGTAAACGATATTGTGAACACATTTCTAATTGCTCGTTTTTGTAAGCGATAGAGGAATGTTGGATATTGCTTTTGGCATCATCTCACCTGATTAATCGTGGATATAGGTACTGATCTGAACCCACAACAAAGTACCAGTTAGCTGTTTGAGATTTCCATATTGAGCTTAAGCCTATAAAAGTTATCCGTTCTCGTACCAAATCGATGAAAATGGCTGTTTCGCTTGTCGCAAAATCATAAAAATATAATATTCCCGGTAATCGAAGATGAGTTGCGTGTCCAGCGGTTTTAATACCTTCAAAAAGCATTCAAAACGATAATTTTGACGGATTGCTCCCCAAATTTATTGTTATTGATTAAAAATTCGGATTGTGATTTACTGTTCGTATGAATGCAAGTGTATACTGGTTTTATTGCAGGGTAAGTCTACAGGTTTACTGTCTTTCCTACTCCCCTTCATGCCATTGTTTCTTGCTAATAAGGATTTAAACTGTTCAATAGACTCCCTACATAACATCCAGCTATTCTCAGACAGCTGTATGTTAGGTTAATCGAATTCCTCATTAAAAGAAATCCGGGTACCAAACACTTTGCCTTCAATTTATATGAATATTTTGCACTAGCAGATACATTTATATTTAATAATATCTAAATAATCTGAACATTGTTAGATTAATCATTGTTAATCTGAACTTACACAAAAATATAACCAGTGCTTGAATATTTTGTTTTTATTATAATTTTTATTGAAATATTTGTAATTGGAATATATTTATATTTCTCTTATAACTATTGAACTCTCAGTTGTCAGGTAATATTTTTTTATTTTAATTATTCTTTGAATTTTGGCAAACATTTCCTTGACCATATATGCTATTGTTCGATTTTATATTTTTTGCTGGACTATTACATTATTTCCAGAATGTTTTAATTATCAAACGAAGTGATTATTTCTTATTCCTAATTGGTATTTTCAATTGATTAGGAGTGTCTTATATATTCCCTAATGTATTTTTAATATATAAAAAGTCATAAGTACCTACCTAAGTATATGTATACGTAATTTAAATCGATATATGTAATCTATGTAGGTACATGTTTACTTCAATGAACATAATGCAGTGTTCTAATATATTATTTTGTCTATAGTTAAATTTAATTTAATGAACTGTATATTTTGAATGAAGTAAATAAATACAACTATGACTATGGCCATAGTAGACCAAATATTTCTGTTATTTTAAATGTTAAATTAAATACATTTTTGATTTGTGTAGATGTATAGTACTCTCACTAATAGAAATGTTTGAAAAAACTGTCTAAATATAAAGAAGTTAAGGTCGAAATGTTTAGATGCTTAAATAACGATCAACATGATTGCGACACATTTTTTTTGCAATTTATTCTATTAGTCTGTTACCGTAAAACAAAAAAATATGGTTTATGAAGATATGACGAATTCCTCAGCATAGTGTCTTGACATCGACTCCAAATCTTGTCCTTGTTATTTTTTTATGGAAATCAACGAAACTCACTTTCTTGTAAGTGCCTTTATGGTGACGCATCCGTCGGCGATTAACAACAAGAACATTAATTTTTAAAATAATGGCGAACTTTGACCGCCGGTACAAAAAGTGAATTTTTGTATTTATAATTATTACAAAATATAATATGTTCGCGCAGAAAAGCATAATTTTAGGGATTAAAGTTCTTCAATGAAACAAAATTTAACTTACGGATGCTGCTTTACGGGCCACATTGACGCGTGTTACCTCTGTAAACAGCCAGCGCTTAAAGACGATTGCGCATCCTGTGATAACCATGATGTCAACAATCTACTCAATTAGACCTTTAATTTTATAATAAACACAATATATTTATCTTAATTTATTGACATTTGGACATTTTGAAAACTATTTATTTGATATTTGGACAGTTAACGTATCCTACGATACCTGGAATGACATAACGATGCTAACGATACATCACACTTCTAAATCGCTTCAAGCATTTATAAGTTATGGTGAAATAAAAACGGATATAAACGTACATACATGATCCCTGAACGCATTACACTCTTTTCTGTTGGGCAGTCGTGTAATAAATAGACTATTCTTCAGAAAAAATATGGGTTTCATCATACAGTTTATACAAAATATACTGTTTTTTCAGAGTACAATTACGTCATTTTATAATTTTCCAAAATGTCAGATTGGAATAAATTCGTAAGAACCAAATACGACCAATCACTAAAACAATAATATTATTTTTTTGGGTGTAATAATGAAATATTTTATATAATTTATTTTGCTCAATAAATATTCCAGAAAACTTATTCGTTACTGGCCCTACAGGTTTTATTCCTGGCGGCCGCGAAGACGAAGAACGAAAAAAAAAACTTTCAAATTATGACTGTCATAACACAACCAACACTTAACACGGCGATTTATATTTAAGACGCTGCTTTTTCCTTATGTGAGAGCAAGAAGTCGTCGCACGTGCGCTATGGCACTTGGGATGACATAGCGATTCTAACAATCCTACCTTTTTCTAAATCGGTTTAAGCGTTTAGAAGTTATGATGGAATAAAAAACAGTAAACATACATATATGAATCCGAAACACATTACTGACTTTTTCGTGAGCATTCGTGCAAAAAAGACATCGTGGATAGACAGCACCATACGCAACATATACAATGAAATGAATGTCATTAATTTTAACGCAATTTTGTAACCTGAGTTTTCCTTATAATATCAATGCCGTGTCATGTCTAGTTGGTTATCATCGCTCGTTCGCGATCAGTCGAAATCCGGTCTTCTTGAACCCTGACCTCGTTCATTTCGCGGGTACTGTTTTAGTGCTATCGTGTTTTGTGTATCACGATATGTGATGAAACCCAAACTTATCGCCGCTAATTGATTGCGTTTAATGCTTTCATAATTAATCTGTGATTGCAATCACGCAATTAATTTAATTTGTTAGTTGGGATTTTAGCGAAATGTTTTACATATCGGCGGCGGCCTTAAAACAGGTTTGTATTTCAGACATGGAATTGCTTTTTCTAAGGATCTCGAAGTATCACAATACATAACAATGTAATAATATTTAACTCGGTATTCTTTGTGAACACTGCCTCTACGATATATGATTTTTTATTCTTGATTTTACAACTTAGAATAATCATTGTTACAAGTTAGATATAGTAACTTTACAAGTTAGATATCTAACTTAGCATAATCATTGCATAAGTAACTACTAGTAACTATCTGCTAACTAACTAAGTAACTATAGTAACTAACGTAGAATAATCATTGCATAAATTTGATCACGTAAGCGAATATCGCGATGGACTTCAATGGCTTCGAATTCATGAGCGCAGAAATCTGCATGCCCTCTCACTCCTTTATAAAGTCCTGAATAGTCCCACAGCACATCCTTACCCTAAATACCTCTTTCACCCATTAGACAGTTATAGTGTTCTACTCAGGTCAAGTCAGGACAACACCATAGTAATTCCAATACATCAGTCTTCCATTTTCACCAACTTATTTACCGTCCACTCTGCTCGACTTCGTTGTCTTGCTTTAACCCCTAGAGCCCCGATTCAGCGTGACAGCCCCGTTTTAATTTTGTTTTAATTTAATTTGTTTTATTTTACTATGTTAATATGTTTTATTTTAATTATGGGTACAGAGGTTTGGCAGTAATTAATGTTTTGGTGAGACAGTGTCATAATTCAATTTTTTTTACTAGTATTTACTAAAATTATTTGGGACATCAACTTGTCAATCGGCTGAGGGGCAGAGGCCTAAAGGGTTAAGGCGTTATTGAAAGAACATTTTCTGTCCCAAAATCATAACTAAGCATCAACCTCCCCCCCCCCCCCCCGCCCATCCCCACCCCTTCTCTTTTTTTGTTGTTGATTGGATAGTCGAATAAGAGCTTTGTAATATTTATCATTTTATATAAGCAGGTATTTTTATTTATCTGTAGTTCCTATGTATCTATTTATATATAAGTTATATTTCTTATGTATGTATGTATATGTATTTACGTATTGATGTATGTATATGTATATTTTGTATGTATGGGAACTGTCTTATTATCTCTTTTATTTAATATTACAATGGTTGGCTGCAAGAAATAGCAACACGATAAATCTGCCGTTTGTACTTGTAAGATAACATTTTCTTATCAGTAGTAAGTATTTTTGTACAATAAGGGTATTTGTTTTTTTCTTGCTTTCTTTCTTATCTTATTGGTATAATAATAATACGTAAAAGAGGAGATGAGTGCATAGAGGAGTATCTTTGACAGCCCATAATATAGTAACATAATATATTTTACTATATTATAGGCTATAACTTTAAGTTGACATAGTTTGACTAACATGACTAATTAAACGGTTTGCCAACTACCAGATTAATGAGACAGTAAATATTACCACCAAAAGGTATTTGCCTCGCTTTGCCCCATATATCGCGGCATAGCGTGGTAAGCGAGCAATTTAATGTGCATTTTATAGGCTGCTTTAATTAACATAATTTGCGAAATTCAATAATATCCCCTACGTACAAAAATACATACATTAAAAAATATATATATAATGGATCAATTTTCTTTTTTTTTTAATGTTATTTTTCATTTCTGCAACGAAATTTTTAATACACTTTAGCATCAACTCTTTCATATGCAATAAAAACGTGTTTCGACTAAAATCTCGAGTAAATAGTAGATATTATCGTTTCGTTTGGCATTTTGCTGACCTCCCTACAGACTTTGCGATGTTACCAGTAAAAAAGTTTCCAAGTGATTTTTTTAACTTTTGCGTATTTACTAATTAATGGTTTGTAATGGTTTTTGGATTTTTTTTGTAACGTACGCACTGAAAAAGAATATTACAATCAGGAAACACAGCAACCTAAAATTTGTAATACTAAACTGCAGATAAAACTATAGTAAAATATCCCTCCGACTATACTATAAATTTAACATGATTTCTTTGGTTTTTAAATTTTATTTCTGGCAAGAGATGATTACTAATATTCAAATTAACTCAGCAATCATGTCAAAATCTATTTTTTATGAAGTTGTTGTTCAAAACTACTATATTTTGAATTCTACTATTCAACTTATGCGTGTCGGGTAAAGTAGAATTATTAAAGTAGAAAATATTGCGCTCATTTCAACGTTTTAGTAATACCAGACAATAGAGAAAGTTCAGACTGCATTAACGCACTGCATTAACGAGAAAAATATTAGATTGATTCTTACTATTTTATACGAAAAAAACGATGTTTCAATCGTAATTTAGTGGAATTACAAGGATTTAAAAAAAAACTTTATTTAATGCCGAAATAAAAGTATACTGTAGTTTCAACATAATTCATATGTCCGGCCATAACCGAACGTATACTACTACATGCTTTCATGTTAGAAGCAAGATCCCAAGGTCGCTAAGTAATGAAATAACATTATGTTTTATCATAACGCCAACACCGTTACGCGTCGTGTTAATTCATACGAATGGACCACAGTCCGAATTAGATACGTAATCCTTGTTAAAGCAATAGTATTGCCGTGTACTTACTTCGTTATACTATATGTTTTTCAGTGTGAGTACAAAGTAAACGAATAAGAAGAAAACTAACAAAAGATAATGTAATCTTTCACCCAGCAATTAAAAGTAGATAATATTATAATAAAGAATATTTTTTTATAGATATGGATTACAGTCGGATCATCTATAGCATACTTTTTAATTGGATTAGTTAGAGCGTTTTCGGCATCTGCACTACCATCGATGGCTGAAAATGATAATTATCTGCTACCCAGCGTAGAGGCAAAATCATGGATAGGTAAGTAATTATTACTTTTGGAAACTAGTACCTAATATAATATCGTCGCTTTACAATTATAACTTGATTACTCGATGACTGGCATTTTTGAGATAAGTTTGCAAGAAGATGTAAAAATATCAACTCTATATTCCCGTAAAACCAGATAACTGAAGTTCCCCCGCTCTTAGGAGTTAACGGTGGTTGAGAAGTTCAATTCTAAAAATCGATAGGTATGTAGACTTATCTAGCTGAAAGTTTACAGCACTGTCTGCTATCGTAGCGCAAAACTCGATATCTCCACTTATTTATGTTAAGGTTAGTATTTAGGTCCACTTATTAGTTTCCACAAATCGAAAATGGTGGACGAGTTAAAACTTAAAAAAAACATTCAAACTCGTTTATCTCAGAACTACTAAATTCGAGTTATCGTGTTATAGGGCGAGTTGTAAGGCGACGATATTGGGCTCGATTGCGTTTCTTCGTGAACTAAAATTGGAAATTGGTCCGTGTGAACGAGACATGGCAGATAGAGCGGAGTGTGAGATGACCGGTTGTCACTTTTTCGCATTAAAACTGCCCGCCAAGGTCAAATTTTACACCGCACGAAATATGCTCGAATGTATTCGGACGAGTATAAGTTCGCCAGGTAGTATTTATCGACGATCGTTCGTTTCATATTCCACTCTAACGTATTGCTCTGTCTCGTTCGCTTGTACTAATTTTAGTTTTAGTTCACAAAAAAACGCAATCGGGCCCATTATTCCTTCTAAATGAATAAGACCTAAACCGATTTAGCGCCTGAAATATAGGGTTGCAATTTATTTTATGTAGGAGCGATTCCACCAGTTGGGGCATTTTTAGGCAGCATCCTAACCGGTAAGCTCATGCAAGCCTTTGGAAGAAAGAGGACCATAGAAATGTCAGCTCCGTTAATGGCTGTAGCGTGGACTTGGCTGGCACTATCGCAGTCTTTCATCAACGTTATGATATCGCGATTCCTGTGCGGATTCTGCGTCGGTGTTGTCTTGCCCACTACACAAGTTTATGTAAGTACAATAAGACTGTAAATAATGTAAATCTGTAAATAATGGTGCGATTAAACTTAAGTATACATACTTATTATATTCGCTTTACCTATAGTAGTCATAATGGTATACCTTTATGCCCACGTACACATCAGACATCCAGTAAACAAATAAAAAAACAGGAAAACCGCATCGGAAATAATATATAAAAACAAAGAAAACATTTAAAACTACTGCGTTATATAATTAAATACTGAAAAGAGTTTTTAGTATCATCTCTTGCACACAAGGTCAAATTCTATCAAACAGGCGTCTATTAGAATGAATGATAATGGTCGCTGCCAAATAGAGTTGTCAACTACAATGGGTGAACCCGTCACCTCAGGAAGTTTTAACGATTGTTCGTTCTATCTTCCGTGAAGTGAGCGCAGAAAACTTGGACAAAACAGTCCACCGTCAAGCTCCGCCACATGCCTGTATGAGGCCAACGCCTTAACCGCGAGATAACCAGGTATGTTACCCAGCGGGCTTACACTCACGCCCTTACTTCCTATTGCGACCAGATTACTCCGGTCTCTCGATTGGTTACGAGTTCGAGGTCGCTTGCGCGGTCCTCTCCCTTACGAAGCGGTGAAACGGTGTAAACCGAATCTATCGCGGACCACGGCATCCTTTGCCCGGCTGTTCACCCAGGATCGGGTAGCCGATGGTCGTTTCAAGAGCAGTCGCCGTAAGGTCCGCAACCACCCCCGCTCTATAGGAAACAGTACTGCTTCCAGACTCTCAGATAGTCAGAGTGCACAGTCGATTGGCTTACGCCGCTTCGTGGCCAACTCAGCAAGGGCTCATTAGCTCCCGATATAATTTCGTAGTGGTCGCTACCAATATAATTTCAAAATCGTTGACAAAAATATCGATATAATATATGCTTATATATTATCGAGATATCGTTGAACTATGAACGATATCGGCCGTCATTCGCATAGATTTGTTTTATACAGAATGAGTTTTAATTAACAGGCATCCTTGAAGGTATGAATCAGCAGAAACATCAGCAACTTTTAATAAATAAATTGTAGAAAAATTTCATTTTATAAACTATAGAATAGAATAGAATAACCTTATTATGCTGTAAAAACATTATTTAATGAATATTACATTGGTTTAAAAAAAGACAATACATGCACAAATGGCGGTCTTACCTCTATAGCGATATCTTACAGTCAACCATTTGATATACTAGTATATTTGAACAACTTGACTTGTAAATAAAAGTTTGAGAAGCGTTAAGCGCGTTGCGCCATCTAGCCGTAGGTAAACTATCGCGAATGAACAATATATGCTATATTTTACATACAGCTGGGTAACGCAGGACACTCAGCGCTTTGTATACTATATTTCGCAAAAAAAAAACAAAACTATAAATATATATTTTTTTTTCACAATTTTTAATCAAAAGTTGCTTATTTACTCTTATTGACTCACCTACTTCAAGGATGCCGGTTAAATAAAACTTACTCTGTATAATGAAATGTTCCATAATTTTAAATTAAAATTTCCTGTGATAAATACAAAGTTAGGTACTCAAAACCAAAAATAAATTTATTCACAATTCTACTCCACAATGCATATTTTATATATTAAAAATATTTGTCGAGTTTTGTAATACACTAAAAAAGAGTTTTGTAATTCACTAGAAATATCGATATAAATAATTTTATGTTTTCTATCTATAGACAATGGTAGTCGATATTATTCGATATAATACTACACAATACAGTATGTTTAACAATAATATTGTGAAACCAATCAAATACAAACATGTCATTGATTTCACAATATTATTGCGATTATCTCTGGTATTATGTAGTTTTCGACCTCGAGATATTTATTGAATTAATTTCCCATTTACATTGTTTTAGATCAGCGAATGCTGTTCGGCGGATATAAGAGGAAGACTGAGTTCGATTCCAGCGTTAATAATGTCCTTTGGAATTTTGATGTCTTACATCATCGGAGCTTGGGTATCTTGGAGGGAACTTGCATGGTTTTCCGTTGTCATATCAGGTAGCTTTCTTTCAAATGCTCTTATTTCGCGTTTTATGGTATTTATTTTCCTGGCGTTTAACGGTATTTATTTGTAAAGGTGTCTTAAAACCGGCTTTTATTTTGAATTTGGAATCATTTTCCTTGTGTCTAATATGGAACGCTCACATTTCATACCTGACATCAAGAGGCTTTATAGCCTAGTAACCAAGTGCATCATAAGTTGCATCAAGTGTGGGTAGTTAGTTTCGTTATTCCTTTCTTTTATGGGATGTGTCCGAGATGCAAAATTCAAGTTTTCGACCTCGGCAGCACTCCGTAACACTTTTGAAAATAAAAAAACTGCAAAATGTTTGCACTTTCTTCACTTTCTTCCCATTTTGAACTTGAAGTAGCACGTTTTCGACAAAAACCCTTTATGCATTTTCAAACAACATTAACTAAAATTAATTTTACAATTATAAATATGTGTTAATTATATTTCGTATTTCATTTTTAGTCATTTGGTTATGAAGAGTGGCCCTTCCATCCATCCTAACCTACCCCCTTCTATCCCACCTCCTTCGAATGTTAAATTGAATCATTTTTTACTTCACTGAGTCATGTTAGACAGGTTATTTAAGATATAAAGAATATTGTACATATATGATGTAACATGAAATTAGCATAAAATTTTCAAGTTTGGAGATTTCGCCAAATTTTTAAAAGCTGTATCTCAGAAGCTATTAGGACTACCGAGTCTTTTATAGTCTCAAATTGTAGAAAATTTAATGTAATTTTAACAAACATATTTTTTTAATATCAAAAGCATATTTTGAAGTAAAGTTTTGAGGTAATCCAAGAGTCCCGGAGGGCGGCCGAGGTCGAAAACTTGGATTTTACATCTTAGATAAATCCAAGGAAAAAAAACGAATCTAACTACCCCCACTTAAAGCAACTTAGGCCACTAATAACCATGACAAGGTTACTGGACTATTATGGTTTTATCATGGAGTATTTCACATTCGAGCAACGCTTAGAAATTGTGAAAAACCGCTATAGAAATGGCGAAAAAGTTGCAGAGACAATACGAAACCGTCGCATCCAACAGGTTTCCGTTATCATAACGAACCAAATCTATCCGCTGTCGTGATTAAATTAATCGAAATAAATTTTAGGCTATTGGGTCAATTCAAGATGTTAAAAGAGGTCGCCTTATTTGTGCGGACAATCATTCAAATACATTGCGGTAGTGATGTGTAAAGTAAAATCCATCCACCACCATTCATCATCGTTTTCAATCAGTTAAAATGTTTCATGAAGCAGTATGCAGTATGAATATGCAGGTCTACATATTTTCCTGTAGGCCTGCATATGCACGCAAAAACATATTAATTTGATACAACCTATTCATAAAGGGATTGTCAAAATAATTTCATCGCGTCAGACGTTTTTAAGGGCACAATGGGCACTGATACCATAGTAAAAAATACATCTTGATCAATGTCCTCTTTCGAGGACAGGGATCCTCGAAATAATTAACTACGCTGCGCACATACACAATTGACAGGGAAAAGAGCCCATCATAATAGAAAGGCATTTGCTAAATTTAATATGTACATGTTTGTATTTGTTGTTTATATACCAAGAGCCAGTTCCGAAAATTTTACTTTAACAGAATATGTGAGTTGGAGCTGACTTTGGTGACACAATATTTTTCACTCCAAAAGTTTGAGAAATAACTATATTTCAAATAGTTTAAGCAGGAGTTATAAAAAAATAATGAAAAAGAGGAACATGGGTTACTTAAAAAATAGGTTATTTAAAAGTTGGCTTAATGGGATAACAACGAAAATTTAGGAGATGTAGAAGAGACGATTGCGACTTCTAATCGGCTATTTTATATATACCGTAACAAGAGTTCATGATAAGCACCAGTTCGCCTTTCGAATTAGTAACCCAAAAATTTAATAAGTTATGCAGTAGTACCTGAGAGTAAAGACCATCTTGCTTGGTCGACTCTGAAACCACAATAAAATCCTACTATAGTTACAGCATTTTTGTAATCAGAATAGAGATATTGGACCTAAATACTCATCAGATATTTCCCATAGAAAAGTATAGCGTACTATTACCTAGATAAGTATTAGCTGTAGTTGCCCATTCTTATATAACTACGTGATAGTTTATGCTACTGGTGCCAAATTTAAATTACATATATATCGATTTTTGTACATTTTCTGCACGGCGCTAATGTAGGACGCTGCACTGCCCTGCCTTAGGGGTGGTTTACACGGGCTGATTTTACTTCCCCGGCCCACCAAACGACAAGGAGGGAAAGTATTGTGAACACATATTTTTTTTTTCGAGATGAAGACGGAAATATCTATTTCCAGGTGGAAATCTGTATGTGTGTATGTCTGCCTGCCTGTCTGTCTGTCTGTCTATCTGTGCATGTATTCCTCTACAATAGCGCCCAAACGCTAGATCTGATTTAGTAGAAAATTGGTATGCAGTCATCATTTCGTCATGGCAAGGGTTAAAAAGGTTGTGGTTGAAATCGGTCCACTATAGTAGGGGGCGCACTAGTAATATTTAAATCTTTAAATATTGGACTTACAGAGTAAAAATTTGTTACACACAGATGCCTTGTTGGTCCGAAATCATATTGTTGGAATACCTTATGGTTACACTAATACCACACGAATGGTTACACTAATACACACGAATACCAATAGGTTACACTAATAATATTGAAATTGCGCCATATTTTTTTATTAAATATTGTCGCTTGGTCCAACCCTCCTTAGCTGAGAAACGAACCGCGCAGCCCGAAGCAGTAATACAAGTGGGTTCGTCGCCGACCGAGAAAGGGCGCTTTTCGATTTTACTTTTAAAAAAATATATTCTGACGAAACAGTCATAAATTGCTGCGAAGGTCTCGGGTTGACACAACCGATTTTTTTTCAATATGGCTGGTCACCAAGCGATTTTCACGCTTGATAAATATTGCATGATCCTAGTTTTTTTTTTCAATGTTTATAAGAAAAAAAAAATATTAGAAAACATGCTGGTGACATGCAGTACAGTAACACAAACATACGTGGTGATCGCCTGCGAATGATCATTTTCGCGGTCGAGTTTAGTAACCCGCCGCGTGTGACCCGTCACAGCACGACAACAATCGACAGCTATTCTAATTTAGCGTTTGAGGCTTTACACCCGAATCTATGTTAGAGTCTTATACTCCAGTACTCGTTTTATCAATATATTCAAGTCAAGGATGCTTAACCCTTCGAGGACCATAAGCTTTGCCGTAGAGTATGGAAATTATTGATAGATAAAACTGTTAAACAACATGTCATGGCGATGTAAACAACATGTCAAGTTTTGTGAGGTTCAGTAGGTTTTGTATAAATTGATGGTGATCAACCACAGCCATTTTTCAACTCTTGCTATGACCAAATGGTGCCTAATGCCAAATTTCAGCTCAATCGGACGAAGCGTTTGGGTGCTGTCGTAAAGGAATACAGACAGACAGACAGACACTCAGAAGTGGGTCCACAATAATTTCCTTACCAGGAAAGTAAAAAAACAATTGAAAAATCGACTTATGTATTTTATTTTTTTATTAAAATTCACCAAAATACGTCATTCGCAATTTAAAAAAAATACATTGTATTAAAAAAAACTTTTGATTTTAAGATTCTGATATCTCAATAATGTGGATAAAAATAATTTAAATCATTTGTATTCGATAATTTATAAAATAATTTTAAAATTATTGAACATAATATATGTATGCCCTATGGTCCTTAAAAGGTTGTTAATCAGTGGGTCAAGCTAAGTATTCAATTGACGATGCTTGTAAACCGTCAATTCGATATATTTTTTTGTCGTTTTTATCGATTTCAGCCTTTGATCCATAAATTTCTCCTTTGTCGCTATTAAATTGTAAACAATAGGACGCCTGATTTCAATAGAAACTTTAAATGACAAAGCAAAGTGGGGTCCCGGTCATGCAGGAATCGAGGGAAATGAAAAAGCCGACGAACTTGCTAGGACGGGAGCAAAGGGAACGTTATACGGCCCTGAACCTTGCTGTGGCGTACCAAAAAGCCTTGCAAACATAATGCTCAAACAAATGTGTTTAGAACAATCCGTCAACCACTGGAACAACACGCCAGGGTTGAATCATTCCAAAGCGCTTATTAAGGCTTACGACCGTAAGACGGCCCCTGAGGCCCTATCGCTAAATAGGAACAATCTACGCATACTGGTGAGGGCGCTCACTGGGCGTTGTGGCCTGAACAAACACATGTTCAACCTCAAGCTCAGAGACACAAAAAATGTGCAGGTTCTGCCAAGGGTCAGAGGAAACTCCCCAACACTTCATGTGCGAGTGTGGCCCGCTGATGCGTAAAAGATTCACCCACTTGGGTGATCACTACCTCCAACCTGAGGAGGTAAAACAATCTGGCGCCAAAAGCCTGCTGCGGTTCTTAAATGACACGAGGCTTAGCGCAGAACTATAGTAGGTGGCGAACACAATAGATCAGCAATGGTCGCAGTGTTACAAGGTTCATAAAGACCTTAGAAAAGCCCCACTCAAGAAATTAAAAAAAAAGCGAAGTGGGCGGCCTTAGGAATCAATTTCATTTAACGCCCCCGGTATGAGAATTTGGATAGTAAACTCCAACGTTAACAGAAATCGTTACATTTAATGTCAGTAAAGTTCGAAAATTGACAGGAGTCATGGATCGAAAGATGCGCAGCGAGGGCTGCACGCGTCTCTTTCGCAGGCAAGCGAGAAAGAGATAGAGAGCTGTGTTTTTTAACCTGCTGATATCGGAGTCTAGAACGACGAATTTAGAAAAGACGTACAAATAGAAATGATAGATGTGATGTGGGGTAGGTGGCTGTTTTACCGATGTATTTCAATGACCGCTCGATAGATGGCGACAGTATGTTCGATTCGAATCGAATAATAAAGAATGAAATTATAATGTTATAATAGGTATGTTGTAGCCATATGCAAATGACATAAATAAAAAAAATGGACTTTATGGGAGTTTTTATTTATATCTATTGATATTGATATTTATATGTAGGTATATACATGACAATCGCACTTAAAGAAAAAACTCCAGTCCCACGTCGGAGCTGACAAGCTCATTTTTATATGGCTGGCAATGAGTTAGAATGCGAAATTTAGATAATATTTGAGAGAAAAGACACTGAAAAAAAAAATAATAAAATTGTAACAAAATGATTTTTTATATTACATATTAAAGCCTATAATTTTGAAATCACAGACTACAGTGGTAGTTTGACATTATAAAAAAGATCAAAAAAATTACCGCCTGGTGTTTGAAGAAAGCGACGTTTCGGCGATGTTGCAACCGCCGTTGTCCAGGGTAGACTGAAGTGCTTTCAATCGTCATTCGTAGCTCTGCGGGAAGGCGGAAAACTGCCGCTGTTACTACTCAGATTATAACGGTGGTGTGGCAGTGGGTTTGGCGCACGTGAATTTTGAAAATTCGCCGTACACACAACACACTGTATTTTGTGTTACGTCTTTGCACTCGACGAAGGGTATTGAGAACGTTTTAAAAAGAGTGTGTCACGTAGTAAAGTTCGGGGTCCTTCTTATTTCAGTTGCTTCCTGGATCATGCGGGGTAAGAGTGATTGTTCTCTGGATGGGGAAAGGAGTTTTGAAACTTCACCCATTGGTTAGTTCCCTATTGTGCTATCCAAAGATCAAATTTAGTAGACCTGTGTAAACCCGGCTTTATCCTATTCCGCATTGGTAAACGAGCAGTGCCATAACTTCGTACCGATAACCCGTTAAGCATAGTTACGGATATGAAACCACGTAGTGTAATTGCCGCTATATCGAGCTAATAACGAAACTTTTCAGGTATTTTGCTGGCGGCTTTGCTGCCGCTTCCGGAGTCCCCCGTGTGGTTGGATGGCAAGGGCAGAGCTACGCAGTCCCGCGACGCCCTGGAATGGCTCCACCTGCCGCCGACTCACGAGAATATTGGCATGAATAACAAAATTAAGCCAACAAATGGCATGGAAAACGCGAAGGGAGATGGGTAACGTTACATTTAATGTACCGCCGTTATATTTATAGCCGCACTTTCAACTGAGTGGGTGATTGGATTGATAACATTATTAACGTTTAACTGGGGATCGACAATTTTACGATAGCTTCGGAAATGTACGATTATTGAATAAGTGTAATAGTCCTAATCTGCGAGGTCGCGAATGTTCCGACATAAAATTTAAAGGTTTTCAACTTATCTCTATTAATTTTCATTATTTTACCATTATTTTGGAATACATTGGACTATGAAATCGGAAACTATCGCGGTTGTTTGACATTATAAATAAGATAAAAAACGAATTTACCGCGTGAAGTTTCGAATTTACCGCGTGAATTTAACACCTGATGTTTCGGCGACGTTGCAGCCGCCGTTGCCTAGGGTAGAACTTTACGCAGATAATTTGTTTTTTATCTTATTTATAATAAATAAATAAATAGATTAGAGTAGTAACCGATATGGATGAAAATCAAAGACAAACATTGATATTACGTTGTGATGTTAGGTAGCAGTTTAGGTTCCTATCTGTCAAACAAATAAACAAAAAAATAAAGATATAATCAATTGGTAAATATTTGGTATATCGATGTTAGTTTGGTTACTTTGTACTACATGATAAATCTATAACTAAAGAGGTGTTAATTGGTTGGTACTTCTGACTAAATTGGCGAAAAAAACAGTGAAATAAAATGTTACAATTTATTTCGCTTTCGAGATCAAAATAAAAATAATATTTTTCCTCTAAATTACAAGTATTGCATCATAACAATAAGGCAATATCCTACTCTAATCTCACTTTTGCGTTACAAAATGTTGCTTTTTTCCAATATGTAAAAGTGAGACAAATGTAGATAAATATTTCTATTAGATTTATGCTGTAAACCTAGGAATAACAGAGTGATATAAATATATGTATCGCATTTGTAGACAAGTACTTCCGTATATAACTGCATATTTATGGCAAATTGCAAATCGCAATTTTACAAGACATATTTTTGTTGCTATGAGGTATCGATATGTGAATTGAAAAACGGCCCGAGAATAGTTGTGAATCGAGATTACATCTTACACAATTGTATGGTCATGATAGTAAGGATGTAATAAGTATCTAGAAACTCATTTTTTATTTTTATTTTCAGTAATAATACTTGTAAATACATAATATTATTACTTATAATACATGTTATTACATATTATTACTTATAATACTTATAAATAATAATAATAATAATAAGTACTTGACGTACGCCAACTATACATACGCGCTGTTCTGGTGCGCTATCGGAGGGACCTCATGAGGAATACGGATAAAGACAAACCAGAACACAAACACAACACTAGACACAAAGACAAACAGATTCAACCAAAAATGAGAACTGTACACGGACAACGACACTACGCATATCTCGGACCTAAACTCTATAATATATTTAACTCGTACACAGGACAGATTTTAAACATAACCGACAACTAGTTCAAGAGACGGGTGTCTCATTGGCTCTCAAATTATACTAGAGATGAATGCGAAAGTATGATATATTAAAATATTTTATTTCTAACCACAAATTATAGGATATATAGATGTAAATTATGGATATACAGATATACAGATTATAATATGTTACATTTTATTATGTTATACTATATTATATATAAATATGATACATTATTTTATATGTTACAATATATGATATTATATTATATTGTAATATGTTATATTACATTATTTATATTATATTATGCTAAATTATATTACGTATTGTTTTTTATGAGGCGGAAGAAGGACAGCAGGCAAGGCGTACAGGCTCAGCAAATAATACCACAGAACTTTGTATCCATCACCCCAACACAGGCGTATACCTAGTGAGGTGATGTAATCCTGACAAGTTAATGCCCTTTCGCGATTTTCATCATATGTATTCTTTTAAAATGTGTAAAAAAATGAACGCAATCTTTTTTATGTAACTTTAAAAAAATAGGATAAATAAATATTTTAAAAAATATATAGAAACACGACTAGGGCAAAAAATATTCGATTATATGAAAATAATCAACATACATTCAAAGAAAATGTAAAATTAGGAAAAGGGAGTAAAATCGCGGAAAAGGAAAATAAAGATTCTTAATTTCAAATGGTTACATATTTTTAAATCTAGCCTATCATCACGTTAATTTATATTTCAGTGATATCGATAACAAACCTACTGAAGCCGAAGAAAACCTCTTTACCCGAAAAGTCTTCTTCAGTTCTTCCATTCTGAAGCCTTTAGGGGTTGGTATGACTCTACTTGTTTTTCAGCAAGTCAGTGGCATCGATGCTATTATATTCTTCACAGTGGAAATATTTAAATCATCAGGTAAGGTTTAGAATAGGAATAATAAACAGAGATCGTTTTTATATATGTACAGGGTGCTTCATAGATAGATACTTTTGGACATGTTGTAGAAGAGATTATTTACTATCTATACAGCCATGTTTACCCTATGCCAATCGTTATAATTAAAATATATGTTGTATATAGAAATCAATTGTTCCGAAGCTACTTAATTTTTTGTGTTTTTCAACCAAAAATATACTTTATGACTACTGATAAGCTTGACTACTGATACTTTATGGATATACTGATAGGATATGACTTTATGACTGCTATACAAAAATATACTTTATGACTATGAATACTAAAGTAAAGTTTTTTCCCTTTCTCATAAAACCCATGAAATAGCAAGTCTCTATTGGAAGAAATAATATTAGAATTTGTAACTAAAAACAAATGTCAAACAATTTGGCCGATTGGCAAAATTAGAAAAAAATTAAGTTTTTTAGGTAATTTAATCTTGATTTTTTGCTGATATATGCTATAAGAAAATCAATATAGAAACTAAATTCTGACATCGGCGCCGATGTTTTAAAAATATAGCTAAAAATATAAATGAAGTTGTCGTAAATGTTATAACATATTTTCATACTTTTACTGACATATTTTAGTGAAAATAAAAATAATTTAAAGTTTTCTTGTTTTGTACCTCCATTATGACACTCCATTAAATAGCCGTACCGTAGTGAAAAAAAATATTTAAAAAATTGGGGATAAAAAAGAAATTCCTAGGAAATTACTTTGACCATTTAATGCGCAAAATGCTTACTGTATGAAAGAACGACAAAACTTAACCATTTTTGTATGAAGCGTGTTTTTAAAAAAAAGCACAAACAATTAAATAATTCTGAAATTATTGATTTTTGTATAAAGGTAAAGATAGCTGCATAGATAACAAATAATTTGTTTCTACAATATCCTTAAAGGTATCTATCGAAGAAGCAATAATCCTGTATTATGTTACATGATTACCTAACGCATCTAACATAAATAGTTTCTTCATTTCTTTGGAAATTTTATTGTTACTTCTGCTCTTGCTCCCATATCTTTTAAGTAGGTGCTTAAAAGTGTCGCTTATCGTAATGTTCGAGACTTTATATTATTTTCGATTCCATTATCAATGTTCGACCACTGATTGCTGCAGATTTGTACACTTCTTGAATATTCAAGAAAGTGCATTAACACCTATGCATTATCACCTATGGAAATATCCATTAACACCTATTTAAGGTTAGATGATCATATGATCATATAACCTTAGATAGGTAGATGATAGTTTGATCATATAACCACCAAGAATTATATTGTTATTATGTATAATAAACCTTTTTGGATATTTTTGTTCTACTATTAATTATTATTATGTTTTTTTTAAATTGTTTTATTTATAGGTTCAAGTTTGAATGGTCATCTAGCAACGATTATTGTGGGTCTAGTTCAATTAATATCGAACGCTGTGTCGACAGTTCTTATCGATAGGGCCGGAAGACGCCCTCTTCTCATGATATCAGGCTTTGTGATGCTGATAGCTAATTCAGCTATGGGATTAGCGTTCTATATCGATATTACAAAAAGTGAATGGCTTGGGTAAGTAAGTCATGTGTTAGGGGCCGTACACATATTACGTAATCACTGAGGGGGAGGGGGGGTTGGAGCTGAGGCTTACGCTTCATTACGGGGGGGGGGGGGGGGTGCCCGTTCTGATTACGTAATCAACTTAGGTCACCGCATTGCAATTTTTGTTGGTCTAATGCACGGAATTAGCGTAGTGCCGCGCCGAAGACACTCCTTGGCTCGATGCGCTTGATACTCCACGAGCTTGTCTGCGATTGAGTGGCCCGGGCCTGTTTCTGGAATCGCTGGCAAGTCGGTGGCCTCTGCGTGGCGGCGGCACGGCTGCAACTCTGGACTATCGCGCCGCTGCATGCTCCAACTACATCGCAGAAAGATAAACGTGGTTGTGTGGCGCATCAACTATGGCGGATTTACACATGAAGTTTCTCAGTACATACGCCAAAGTGTTTTCACTCCTCTCGGGACTGGAGGCTCAACGGTGGGCCAAAAAGGAGTGGGGGCAGTGAAAGGGGGGATTAGATTAAAAATGCACATTAAATGTGCATTCTTAAATATGTTTTTTTTTCTTTAATCGTCACCATCTTTACAGACATTGCGGTCTCATGATCGCGATCTGTTAAGTAAACCAAATAGTTTGAGATTTTGTAATTACCTACTACGAAATAATACAGTACCTACATTTATAAAAGCATTCTAAAATGTTTTTTTCCACTTACCGTCTTCAAGCACTTTACAAAGGCTGAGTTCACTATTCTTCACATTTTCCGCAAATTCGGTTGATTACGACATCGTGGGGGGAGGGGGTCGAAAATCCCAAAAACGTGATTACGTAATATTTGGACGGCCCCTTATGATTAAACCATAATATTATATTTACATTTTTTCTAATTTTATGAAAATTAGTTTTTTTTAACCCGCCGTAGGTCGCGCTCAATTTTTGTAACAGGGTTGGTCACCTGGGGTCAGCCAGTATCCCCAAAACTAAACATGTTGTTTTATAAAATCTATGGCTTTCTTTTAAATATTTTATGATTTAATAAATAGTTTAGAGTATAAAGAAATAAAAATCACAAATATTAATAAAAGAAATGTTTATTTATAATTTTTTAGTCATCAAAACTACACAGGAGCTTTTTGGCGTATTTTTTATAGGCATCTAAAATAAAAAATATTTAAAATAAAAAATAAATCAACAAAAACTTTTATCCCAACAAAATTTAATCTTCATAAAGTAGACAACTATATGAGATCATTAAACTTATACCATACCATAAAAAAAACAATGCACTTAAAGTCACCATTAGTGTACTGAGATAAATTTTTATAGCGATCTATGATAAAAATTATTAAAAATTAAAAATAAATCAACCAACACTTTTCTTTTTCAAAGTTTCTTTTCCAAAACTCGCCCGTACGGTTTCGAACGTGAAACCGTCGAGCGTGAAATCGGCGTGAATCGACAGCCTTGAGATAAACGTCCATAAGTTATAAACCACTATACGTATCATAAAAAGAAGAACTGTAAAATGATCGCATTGAATATGATTTTTTTTTTACTGCCCATTAGACATTTTGCCGTAGGTAGGTAGCCGTTACACATTGAAGGGCTAGAGTTTGAATGCAATAAAAATATTAGTATTTAAAATATTAAGACAATAAACTTTTGACGGGTGTTTACTCACCCCACGCGACCAACGGCGGGTTTAATACGTATGCCTGCCATTCCACAGCGTTTAATCTGTGTCCCTGAAGAATAAATGCAGATGTAGCTATACTTACTGTTTGATTGACGTCTCAATTTACGATGCGTGCACTCATCTCGCTGTTTGAAGTAAACGACTTCAATGATATCGCAGCATTGACTAATTTTACAAATACAGTGGGATCTATTTCGTTTCTCTTGAACTAAAATCGGTAATTAGTTCGTGTGAACGAGACAGAGCAGTACGTCAGAGCGGAATGTGAAATGAGCGGTTGACACTTACTCGCATTAAAACTACACACTGAAATAAAGCAGCTAAATCTAACACCGCACAAAATGTGTTCAAACCTATTCGGGCGTCTATAAGTTCGACAGGTAGTTTTGGTGCGGGAAAATCGAGGATAATTGATTTCATATTCCGTTCTATCGTATTGCTATGTCTCGTTCGGTTGAATTAAGTTCCTATTTTAGTTCACGAAGAAACGGAATAGGGCCCAGTGTTAGAAAATCGGAGATTATTGCGGTTATTTTATATCTATATAAATAAAAATTAAATGCAGTTCGTTGGCAACTGCATTATCAGGTTGAACGACTGAACCGATTTGGCTATTTTATTTACTGTTCGTAATAGTCCAAATAATGTCCTAACGGAAGAAAAATTGACTGGACAATTCGGAAAAGTAATAGTTTGATGAAAGTGCTTTTTTTCTACTAACGATTCGAACAATGGATTTCCGTTAGTCTTTTTTTGAATAGGAACGATATGTTAGGTTGATTATTTTTTTGTTTTTAACGCTATCATCTCGGAATGGAAATATTCCCATCGAATGTTTTCAATTGACATAAAATATGGAAGATTTTGAGAAAAATCCAGATAAAAGCATTCCAGCCTAAATTAAAATAAAATATTTTTTTCTACTTTTGTGTTTTTTCGCGATATGTCCAACAATTTGTATTGATCTGTATTTTAAATTGTGCCAGAATGATGACTTCTCCTAAACACTGTTATGCTTCGAAATGCCAAGATATCTGACTTGGAGTCAACTGTTAAAAAAATCAACGACGGAAATAAGAGAATCCAATTTAATGTACCCAAATGTATTTTCATCCCATGTATTAGGTTGTTGTTTTTCAGTTTATCCAAGCAAGCACGAGTATTTCTATTTACTTCTGCTATTAGTCAAAGTTGCAATAGGCATGCTATTTTACCGCTATTGATTCCATAGATTATTCAAGATATTCAAACTCGCCTGAACTATATACTCTCTAGCCATATTTAATGGAGCGCCCGTCTTAAAATATCATCGGGCCTGAGAAAGGCGGCCGTTTATACAAAATAATATTTACGCAGAGGCTTGTTTCCAGATACCTCCCGCTGGTTAGTTTAATTACATTCATGATTGGGTTTTCCCTTGGCTTCGGGGGGATACCGTTTGTATTGCTCGGCGAACTGTTTCCGAGAAAGCACCGGAGTGCGCTGAGCGCCTTTGCCGCTTCTTTGAATCTCCTGACCATGTTCGGCGTCATTAAAACATACCACGTCTTTGAGGTACGTATTTATTCAGATGTATTCAACGTTTTATCCACGCTATACGTCCCGTCTGAGCGGGAAATCCGGCCGACGGAAAACCGGATTCAATTTGCTGCATAAAGGGGCGGTTTTTTTTTCCGAAAAACCTTTAGAAGTATAGAATTCTACTATACCGCAAACACACTACATTTCAAGTTTTTAAAAATATATATTCCTGGGTCAGTCCAATTTTAATTTTTGGGATCAAATATTTCAGTATATAAAGCAGATTATTTCATTGCTACTCTTATGACCTTTTAGATTACATGATATATAGTTTGTCGATGCTGCGGCAAACACGAGTTCTCAATTTCCTACCAAGACTTTCCCGGCAAGTAGTCAAGGACTGATTTCATTTAAATATTGATTTCATAAATAAAATCCATGAGCGGCAGGCGGGCAAACCCGTTTGGGTGCCATTACAAAACCGCCCCCCGGGCGGCGCGGTTTGTTTCTCGACTAGCCTCGGGCGGCTCGGCGTTAATATTTGGTTAAAATTTTTGACGGAATTTAAATATTATTAGTGTAGGTTGTATAGGAGATATTTCAACCAAAATGTGATTTCGGCCCAACAAGTCATATCTGTACCAAGAAGGCATATCTGTACCAAGAAGGCATATCTGTACCAAGAAGGCATATCTGTACCAAGAAGGCATATCTAAAAAGATTGTAGTTGAAATCGGTCCACCAGAGGGCATGCTAGTGATACTTAAATCTCACAATATTGCAGTTAGAGACTTGAAATACACAGATGGTAAATAGATCTGCCTTGTTGGACCAAAATCACTGTGAAATTCTGGTTGGATTATTGTTTGTTTATTTGTTTCTACTCTTTATTGTGAAATCACAATGGGCGGGTTGTCATATGACAATCTCTTACAACCAACCCTACTATGACTTGTTAATATGTATGTGTGCGTGTAACATGAATGTAAGTGTGTGTCTTGTTATTGCATTCGATCGACAGAATTGAAAATGCAATTCTGTTAATTTTATCCCAACGGAAAATGGTGACCCAGCCGGGAATCGAACCCGGGAGCTTACAATGTAAGATCAGTCACCGGGCCGTGCATAGTGGTAATAGCGATCTTGTATACAAGCGATCAAATTTTTTTTCAATATAAAGACGGAGATTTACATTCCCCCCCCCCCCCACCCCCCGAGGCGATTCAGACCATTTTCAGACTCTGTCTGTGAGTGCATGTGCGTGTGCGTGTGTGGGTGTCGATGTATGTGTGTGTGTATTCCTCCACAACAGCGCCCAAACGCTTGAGCTGAAATTTAGCATGCAGGCATAATTTAACCATGGCCAATGTTGAAAAGATTTTAGTTCAATTTCATACCATAGGGCGCGCTAGTCGTAATTCAATCTCGAAGTATTGCATTTAGATATTTAAAATGACATGATGCCTTGTCGGTCCGACATCACGTTGTGAAATTTTGGTCTGATTTTCTCGTATACGAGCGACATAAAAAATATTTAAAATCCGCTATATTTAAAAAAAACACTACATTATCTTTAGAAAACCACATTTTATTACCACGCATAGTACTGCAATATAATACAAATTAGGGCGCGAGGGGAGTTGGTGAGGGGCTTGTCTACTTGCCGGTAAATTCTTGTGCTGAAGCAACCGATTTTTTAAATACTGAAATCGAATGATTTACCTTACCGTTCGCAATACCATCAATCATTTCGCCCCTAGAGAGCTAAAGTTCATGAGCAGGAGCTAATGGATCATGAAAAAAATCGCAATAAATATTGTTTCAGACGTACCTGACGTCCGCGGGCACATTCTGGCTATACGCGTCGTTCTGCGCCGCGAGCGTTCTCTTCGTGGCGCTCTGCGTGCCGGAAACGAAGGGCAAGACCTTGCAGGAAATCGAAAAGCACTTCCGGTCGTCGTCGCCGCCGGAAAAACAGGAAGTCGCCTAACGAACGTCTTACACCATTCGCCCGCAATACATTTTTTTTAAGAAACCGTGATAAATATGTTTTAATATTTTTATGTGTCATTTTGGTCATAATAATTTGTAATTAAAAAAGAAAATAAAAGAAATCATCCAAAATAAAGTGTCAATGCAACTCATTTCAGCTAGATTTCTTTGGTTGAATGATTGACTGAAATCTTAGCATCTCCATAATATCCCTCATTATTACACGACTGCTCAACAAAAAAGGAGTGTAATGTCTTTATGGTTCATCTACATATTAATAATAATAATAATTAAACAAATTCAAATTCAAATTCAAAATTATTTATTAATCTATAATATTACATATATTTTTAAATTCAAAGCCATCCTAACTAGGCCTCGCCTGTAATAAGGTAGGCTTAATATAAAAGAAGGTAGAGTGGTTTTCGTAACTTGCTGTATTATTTTTGTATATTATTATGTTAAATTTAAGAAAATAGATATGTCTCCAAAATAATATAGCGTAATAATATTAAATTTAGGTTAGGTAATACACGTACATACATAAATAAATATATACTTTATAGATAAATATAAAATAATACTAGAAATATGTATATACATATATCTCACAAATCGTGCTATATTTTCGGTGTCAAATTATGCTGTCCTTCGCTCAAACATAACCACAAAGGAATGTTTACACGTATGTCGAATCCGGGACAACTGCGGTCCCGTACATTTGTGGCCGTTTCTTAGTTTTTCGAATAATGATAAAATGACATTTGCGGCCCTGACCCTATTAATGATAGACCCTTAATATAATATACAGTATTATACAGTAGGTTTAGGCACGTAAAACACATTATAAACAAAACAATAATTAGTTAAATGAATAAATAAAATTAACTCTAATAATAAGTGTAAGTTCTATTTCTAAATATATCCTATTTCGAGAATTTGTATTTAATTAATTATTTTAATTATTGCATTTTTCAATTACCTACTGTAAAATATTGTTAAGTAGGAATATACTTTCTATGAGTAATTTAATCGTTTTTTTTATATATCACATTTAAAATAGCCTGCTTCAAATCCATCGATATCGATAATCAAACGTAACCAAAGATCACGCGTATGTAATGTTTGCGTTACTGCAAAAATAGGCAGAAGAAAACCTATAGTAGATTGTTGGAAATAGTAAAAGAAAAAGTCCCCAGGTGGTCGCCGGAAACAAAAAAGCAGGTATCCCATTAATAGGGTCAGGACCGCAAGTGTTTCACTTTAATTTTATCATTATTCGAAAAATTAAGAGAGGGCCGCAAATGTATCGGGGCCACAACTGCCCGAGACGCGTATGTCATATCAGCCTCGACATATTTGATTTGTTTGTTTTTTTTATTTATTTACACACATAATAGGATACAACATGATGGGTCCAGGGCCGGCTCGCCTATATAGATAGCCTAGGTGGCCGCCTAGGTCGCCAAATTGAGCTTTTTTTTATTTGGGATTTTAATAACATAAACTAAGTAAAAGTTTAGTACTTCTGCGCCCTATTAGCTTAGGCAGACTAACTACTAGGTAATGGAAAGGCGAAGGGTATTTTATTTTATTTAAGTTGTCATAGAAAATAGAAAAGTATGCCCTAACGCACTACTCACTTTGGCAACCTCGCTGTGCGTAGCGGAGTGCGAAGTGTAGGGTGCGGCGGCAAACCCGCACTTCGCCCTGCCCCACCCTCGTTGCGATGCGCCGGCGAAATAACACAGTGAGTAACGTGACCTTCAACAAGTCATTCGGAAATTGTATTTGATGTAAAATTGACATTCGATTTATTTACATATCCCAGTCATTAATCAATGGTTATAAAGTCAAATTCTTTGTTATAACAATTATTAACAAACATCCGAAGTTTTTCCGAAAGTCAATTCTGCCGTCGTAAATGAAAACACAGTAACCGGACAAAAGACGTTTTGAGAAAAACGCGGTCAAAGTTCAGTTGTTAAATATTTGTTTTCATGAACAAAGTAATCAATATAGATTATTTCTTTAATCCTTTAATGTTAAAAAATAGTTAGAACTTCAATTCTGCATAAAAATATATATTAAATTATAATTGCCGAATTAATTAAATTAGATATTGTGTTTTAAATCAGGAAAATAATTTGATAAATTTTATATGTTTAAGCTATAACACCGTAACTGAGTGGTTACTGTGTTATATAAAATTTTACCCATTACTGTGTTCTAACCATGTAATATATATATATATATATATATATATATATATATATATATATATATATATATATATATATATATATATATATATATATATATATATATATATATATATATATATATATATATATATATATATATATATATATATATATATATATATATATATATATATATATATATATATATTTTATTTTTATTTATTTATTTATTTAATTACGTAATTTAAAAACATTTACAGTTCATGGACATGTAGGTACAATGTAATAGACAAAATAACCAGTAGCAAAAAACTGAAACCTGATATGCCAGAAACTGTTGCCAGATATTCCATTTCAATGTCGCCTAACTAGGCTATAGCCTGTTCTAAGGCAGACATTTAAATTAACATAATTTTATAAAAATATAGTAAGGTAATCGCCGTAATTTTAAGAAATAAAATTTTTGTAAATAAAAATAAATATTTTTTTACACAGAAACATGAAAATAATCCTAAAAATTTCAATATAAATTAAAATAAAATAATTGAAAGGCCTACAATTCCTACAATTTAATAGAATAAAGAAATGGTTTGGAAATATAAATAATATAAAAGTCATTGTTTATATACATTTTCATTTAATAACTACAAACTGTCAATCAAACATCCATACAAACTGTCATAAAAATAAACTGTCAATTTAATAACTATCACATATATAAATACCATTCCATATATACCATTTAGACATTTATACTCAATGCTCTATCTATATTAATCCTCCCTTCCTTCATCAACCAAGACGTGACAGATTTTTTAAATGTTGTCATAGTGTTGATAGCCTTAATTGATTCAGGAAGGTGATTATAAATCCTAGGAGCGATGAATGAGTAGTGGCGCTGTCCATATGTGGTATTTTTACGTGGTATCAGCATATCTCCTGAGTGCACTGCTCTCGTAAATATCACTCCCTCATTAAAAGTTGGTTGACTTTTAAACCGCTCATGCAGTAAGGCCAATTTAATGTACAGCTGTCTGATGTCCAGGACATTGCAATGACTAAAAAGTTCATTGGTGGGGTAGCGATACGGTTTACGCGCTATAATCTTTAAGATACATTTTTGAGCCACTTCTAATGGGCGGAGGATGGTCGCCGCACAACCTCCCCATCCTATTATTCCATAACAGAGAATAGACTGAACTAATGCGTAGTATGTACTTTTCAGTAATCCCGGATCTAAAATATTTCTCATCTCTCGGAACATATATGCCAGTTTTCGTATTTTAATCGCCAGTATATCAATATGGGTCTGCCAGCGGAGCCTATTATCGATTGTGATCCCTAAATATTTGATGTATTGTGTTCTTTCCACTATTGGACAGCTACATTGCTTTGCATTATTGCATGTATGAATTTTCAAATTGTGGCATGTAGGCGGTTGCCCTTTGGCATTATTGCTGAAAGTAAGGTATTTAGTTTTTCCTATATTCAAATTGAGTAGGGAATCATCCAACCATTCTTGTACTTTTTTCATACCTATATTTGCCTTATTGAAAGCTTCAGTCCACTTGTCACCCTCAAAAATAATGACAGTATCGTCAGCAAATGTAGTTATCTGGCCTACTAAGTTACACAGGTTATTTATGTAGAATATATAATATATATATATATAATAATAAATATATATATATATATATATATATATATATATATATATATATATATATATATATATATATATATATATATATATATATATATATATATATATATATATATATATATATATATATATATATATATATATATATATATATATATATATATATATATATATATATATATATATATATTAATAAATAAAAAACTGCAGGCACCTTAAACACAGTAATTGAGATACTGTGATGAATTCGTGTATTCATAAATTAACTTTTAACAAAAAAATTCCTAAAACCACAGTATCTGAAGAAGCCGTGTTGTAACCGAACAAAAATATTCCTTAAATGCTTATAAGTATTAAAAAAGATCACAGTAAATAATATATTACTGTATTTTAACTTAAAAATTATACATATTGTGTTTTTTTTATTAAAAATTTTCTGATTTTTTTTAAATATTGTGTTTTTATCTAAGGTATCTCGGTAACTATCCATCGACAGTCAAACCGAAAAAAATGCCTTAAAGTACTCCAACTAGTGATTTTAAAGAACCAAACTTGTATAAATACAGTAAATGAAGTAACTGTGTTTTCATTTACGACGGCAGAATTCCATACCATAGTTCTATACCCGGCAGACCCCGCCGAAAGCACTTTAATGAGGGCGCAGAATTTGTTTTCGCCTAAAGCGCCAAAATCCCTATAGCTGGCCCTGGGTGGGCCTATTGCCAAGTAGCAATATATTCCTACCATACCGCTAGGTTATTGTGTTAATCCAGTTATAGAAAAATTTAAAGAAAATAGCGTTTTAATTCCGAGGGTTTTTTGTTAGAAAGGGACGAACGCAGTTTTTTTTTGTTTTTATTGCAAGTTATTTTCGCGCCGTTTTAGTAACTTTATACAAGACAAGTAATCGTTCAATCCTGTAATATAATTACAAGTCAGGTAATATTTCTCGGATTTATGTCCTTTCTGTCGGGTATGTCCGGTTTCGTCAAAAATAAATAAATTTACAACAAAAAAAAATATGCAGCCACCCATAAAGTACACTACCTTTTGGGTCCACATAGAATTTTATTTTGGTAGATTTCGTTGTTACTTTATGGGGGCCCTAAAACATAAACTGCTCCAGGGCGCTATATAACTGTAGACCGGAATTACATATAAATAATATGTTACCAACTTTTAATCTTTTAATTTATAGTTAGCTAACACCTCAAGCTCTAATGAACTATAATTTCAATTTCTAAAAACAACCATGCATGATATTATCATCGACACAGGAAATAATGCCTTTATATTAGACAAGTATACCTGTTTTATTAATCTTATCGATGATTTTCTCTTCAAAACTCAAATGATAGTCTCTGGATGATTACAATTATATCAGCCACTCACCTCGTTCCCACCAAGATGTTATTTTTATTATTATTGATTTATTACTTAGGACATTCACAATGTCCCTGTAGAGGAATTACTTTTAAATAGCGTTTTATTGTAATTTACTTTCTGGTGAACTTATTTTAATATTAATATTAATTACCATCATAAGAATATTTTATTTGGCAACAAGAGACGTATCTGACAGACGTTAGCCAATGTTTGGAAGACCATTACTCACTTGTCGAAATCATGTGACGCAACCTCCTCCCTCGCTGGTAAAACTGAAGCTAAAAATTCGATACTAAAACTGAAGCTACCGAGCCAACGGGAAGATTTAACGTGGTGAGGCGTCTTCACCACAATGAATTTTACACCCCAGACCATTAGCAGGCCAGTCGCGCATATTCAAATATGCTCGACTGGCCTGCTAAACAATTTGGCCATACGCAGCTGCAGAGATTGTAAAAAAAAAATGCGTATTATCTAACGAACAAATCAAGAATTGGCATTTTCTTATACGTAAATCAGTTGGGTTGGCATCAATCAATCAATTGGGCAATAACCGTGGCCTTATCTGACTTTGCGGCTCTGTAGAAAACATAGTACGTGCCAAAAGAGAACCATAGACAGGATTTACATGTAGCGTTTATATAGTTATTAAAAAATATTTACGTCTAATCTATATCACGAACTTTGTGAAATGGACTTTTTCCTCTAAAGCCCCATAGTGCGTCGTGGTTGTGGAAGGGCCACAAATACCTTTTCATCACATCTATTCGAAAAGGACGACTTGGTTCGTTTTTAAGTGCCCCCAAATGTGGTATTTTCTATAAGAAACTTTGTAAGTGCGCCGCAATTATCTTTGCGGCTCACTTTTTGAATAAGTGCGCCGCAATTTATCTTTGCGGCGCACTTTTTGAATTTGGAACATCTTAGTCTTCAGCGCCGAAGAAATCGTACGCAAATATTGTTTGAATAAAAACTGGATGGTACGACGGCTCCTAGTCGCGCCGCAGGCTGAATAAAAAAAAACAAATGAAATTAAAAACGCGCGAACGTCAATTGTTTTTGTCGCCCACGTTTACGACAATTTTCACGGATTGTAAGAAATTCATCGTTTTATTTCAATTTAATTTCAATTTAGTTGATACTCTATGTTTTATTAAATAATTATATTACAATAGAATATGAGGCGCCTTTTATTTTCTCATAGAGGGTGATGAAAAGTAGAGTGTATCACTCGGGCGCAAAATATTTTTGGCTCGGGCGCTTTTTTTAATCCCTCGCTACGTTCAGGATTCTACTAAAGAATCCCTCGCTACGCTCGGGATTCTACTCTAGAATCCCTCACTTCGCTCTAGATTCAAAAAAGCGCCCTCGCCGTAAATATATTATTTTGCTCCCTTGTGATACAATCTACTATTTTTGCGTTTGCGCACTTCTACCTCCATCCGCAAGCGGTGGCCCACTGACTGATAACCCGTAGAGGGAAGGAAATTTCAATAGCTCCAGCTACTCAGAACTTCGCCAGCGTATGACCGCTGCAAAAAATACTGTATGCAAAACCAAAATGAGCAGGGTCGAATTGACCCCTTCACATCCTCGCCAGCCAGTTCAACTCGCAGCGAGTAGGTAAATTCGCTCCGTGTGACCGAAGCTTAAGAAACCGGGAATCTAGCGGAGCCTGTGGGGCTCCACGTCCATACTTAAAGGTTATAATTAGAAACTGTAATTATAGTGTTGCAACAATTCCCAAGACTATGTTTGGAATACACAATTTCTAGCTAACGGCGATTTTGCTTTCATTCGCACGAGACGTCGACACAATTACTTGAACATAAATTAAGTCGCATGAGAGGCGTCCCGCAGTTTTGGCCTAGAATAAACAAATATAATAACGGAGCAATAAAGGATGTAAGAGAGAATTTAGTTAGTCGAATTATAATCATGGACGGCTTCACTCGCTTCACTTATTTGATTCCGCTATTTCGTTAATTAAAGTCGAGTCGAAAACAATTGAGACTCGGATTTACAACCAACCACGACAGGTCGGGCCCACGAGTCCACGACAGGCTAGGCCGTAAAGAAATGCTCGTGTATCTTTTTTTATTAAATTCAATAACTAAATTAGATATACCTTCCGAGTATTTGATAAATGGGTAATTGGGCATAAACTACTAATACCTATTTCAAATTTCATTCCTGAGCGGAAAACTACATAAGTCGATTAACCGTTGCTTTAGTCTATTGTAAGCTTGAGTAAAATGCTCGCCCTCTTATGATTCAGATAGCTCATAAGCCGGCTGCGTACGGGTGTTCTTTTGCTTCGAAATCGGTTTGATTCGGTAGACTACCAGACTGGTAGTACCAGTCGAAGATTAAGTAGGAAGAGCTTTAATAGTAGGTTGCTCGTTCTGTGGCGGTAGTAGTACAGGTTTGAAAAAATAACGTGTCCTAACGCATAAAATTTTGTCCTTAGTGTTTCGAGTCGGCCATTGTTGAAGTGAAATCGCTAGTAAAACGCCTGAGGTACTGCTAGCACTTTAACGAATAAGAACCGAAACTGTTAAATTATCCGAGAAGGAAGAGCGTTCTTGCGTCAATGTAAGTAGGGCTAACGCGCTAGTATAAAGATGAAGTTGTTTTCGAGACGGAGAAGCGAAGCGGTCGATGAAGTCGAAATTTTGTACTTCCCTAGACTTGTCAGTAATAATACATGAGTGATGTTAGAGTAGCAAGCTAGCAAGGGATACTTGATTATTTTTGGGGCAGTTTATTGATCAAACTTGATTGCAAATAGGCCTAGGGGAGATATTCAGGGTTTTGCAAACATACAGCAAAATAACAAACGTGAAAAAAACATAAGTAAGCACACACAGTTTGTTAATTCAAAATCTGTAGATGAAGTATACCTACTTACCGAAATTTAAAAGTATGTTTGAATTACTTATGAATTTATGATTAAATTCATTTTGAAAATTCTTTTGAATTTGTTCTACTTGTGTAAACGGCTGATTCCTTTCTAAATCGCTCAGCATACAACTTAATCCAAATTTTTTATTTATTAATCTGGACAGGCAGCTTTGCTGTTAAGGCCAGATCAGATATTGTAAAGGTAGTCTTTTCTTTGCTCACATATCGAATTTTATATTATATTTTTTTCCAGTTATATAATGGAATTGCATTTTATTTAATATATATTATCTTTTAACATTTTTTAAATATTTTTTTTATTTCATTCTGAAGACCACATTGTAGGGCAATTTAGTGTTATTAGCATTTTACTAAAACTTGTACATTTGTAAGCAATCAAGTAATCAAGCAAACTTGATTGTAATGTTAGAGTCCTGTCATCCCTAGAACGGGCTAGTCCCAGTTGGGTGACAAAAACAAATAAGCAAAAGGTTAAGGTTTTGCTGTTCGGTTCCTGTTATTTTTGTAAGCTAATCAATGTTTTATAGTAATTAATTCTTAAATAAATTAAAAAAAATAAAAAAAATCATAGACATATTAATATTTTTTTAGGTACAAATTTAGTCAGTTTTTAAATCGATTAACAAAGCTTGCACTGATCACTTCAAATTATAGTTTATTTCAAGATAAACTATAATTTGAGGACAAGATTTAAATTTGCACGGTTGAGTTTTTTGCTGTGACTACACATTCTTTGAATTTGTTGAATTTGTACACATTCTTTAGCCCGGGTACATCGTAATAATTTGTGAGAATGTTATATATCAACCTGGTCCCTTTTTTGTTTTATTTGTATCTTTGTGTCAGTCAATTCAAATACATAATTCCAAGCTATAAATTCCTATTATTGAGGCACCCTGGCATTTTGGTTGCCCTTCGCTGCTCCTTTCCCAGGACATATATTTCTTTCCACAGGTTCCAGGGCTGAAATCGAGATAAAGCTGTTTTAGAGTTACATTAAGTATATCCAGAAACAAATTCTCACTTGTTATAATGAAGGTTGTCTACCTGTTGTTTTCCTAAAAACTCATTATAGATATTTAGTTCATCATAGCAATTTACTTCTTTCTATTACCATCTTTTCATGAAATGTTAGTCGCATCGCTTTCAGCAGCGATGTCATGTTGGGGTTGTTTTAGATTGATTTTATTTCAGCTTTTTCCTGGACATTTATTAGGTACAATCATTGATTTTATTACACTATAAAATCAATGGTACAATGTTCAATTTAACACTTTTCTCCTGATAGGTACTCAGATGCGAAGAGTTTGATTTTCTTTGAGTTTTCATCAACCCCGGGATAGGATTATATCAACACGCCTGTTAATAAATGTTAACCATCAAATCAAGCCATACATACATCATTATCGTTACTATTTTTTGACCATTCATTACAATTCTTTGTTTTATTTCATAATTATTTCGATTTGATTGTTTCACTATTAATTGCAATTCTTTATTATTATTTACCTTTTTTACGTGTTATTGAAATTTCTTTACTTTTTATTTTATTATGTATTTTATGATAGGAATTTAAAAAATAATATTTGCATTCTGTTCAGGGTTGGTCACACTCACGGGTCAACACCCATCCGGCGGCCTCCACGCATGAAGTGTGAGCCTGGGTAGGACTCTGGCCTTAGGGCTAGTTTCCCCTAGGAATCAACCTTCTGGCACTCCTGGACGGTCCGCGCACTGTGCGGCATAAGCCAATCGACTGTGCACTCTGACTAACATCTTCTTGCGGTGTCAACTACAACGGGCGAGCCCGTCACCACAGGACGTTTTAACGATTAGTCGTTCTATCGCCCTGCAGTGAACGTAGAGACTTTGGACAGTACATTCTACGTCCAGCTACGTCACAACCCGTGAGAGTCCAACGCCTTACCGCGAGTAAGCCAGGAGTAAACCCGGCAGGCTCGAGATACTCGCGCCCTCACTTCCAATTGTGACCAGATTTCTCCGGTCTCTCGATTGGTTCCGAGTTCGAGGTCGCTTGCGCGGTCCTCTCCCTTATGAAGCGGTGAAACGGAGTGCACCGAATCTTCGCGGACCAAGGCGTCCTTTGCCCGCCTCTTACCCGGGATCGGATGGCCAATGGTCAATTCCAGAGCAGTCGCCATAAGGTACGCAACCACCCCCGCTCTATAGGAAACAATACAGTTCCCAGACTCCCCCGACTGTTAGTCGGAGAGCACAATCGATTGGCTTGCGCCGCACGGAGTGCAGACCGTCCAGGGGCGCCAGAGGTTTGATTCCCAGGGGAGACTGGTTGACCCAGTGTCCTACCCAGGATTCGCACCCCATGCGAGGAGGCCGTCGGATGGGTGTTGACCCGTGAGTGTGACCGACCCTGGACACATGGGTCATCGTGGCCAACTCATCATGGGCCCGTTAACCCCCAACTAACAGTGGAGTCTGAAAGCAGTACTGTTTCCTATAGAGCGGGGGTGGTTGCTCTGGACCTTACGGCGACTGCTCTTGAAATGACCATCGGCTACCCGATCCTGGGTGAACAGCCGGGCAAAGGACGCTGTGGTCTGCGATAGATTCGGTAAGCACCGTTTCACCGCTTCGTAAGGGAGAGGACCGCGCAAGCGACCTCGAACTCGTAACCAATCGAGAGACTGGAGTAATCTGGTCGCAATTGGAAGTAAGGGCGTGAGTGTAAGCCCGCTGGGTAACACTCTCGGCTATCTCGCAGTTAAGGCGTTGGCCTCTTACGGGTTTGTGGCAGAGCTAGACGGTGGACTGTTCTGTCCAAGTCTTCTGCGCTCACTCCAGGGTGATAGAACGACTAATCGGTAAGGCTTCCTGAGGTGACGGGCTCGCCCGTTGTAGTTGACAACTCTAGTTGTAGTTATAAAAATACGCATTTCTTTAAATGAATAATTTTAAAAATAATCAACGCTATGAGGTGTTCAAGTGAAAGCCATGAGATGCATATCTTAATCAATTCCTTTGCAATGGAATCTTGCACAGAAATAACAACCAATCTGCCTCATCCTGCCAATCCTTCTACCACCGGACCAAAGGACACTGTGACAAGATGCCGAGCCAATCTCGTCTGTTAGGGCTACACATTGAATCGAATATACGACCGTGAAATGCTGCAGGAGGAAGACCACCTCCTATCCTACCCGCTTCTGTCAACCCCATTCGCATACCAACACCTACAAGAGACAAACACAAGACAATCAAAGCCGCATTTTTGGAGAGAAGTGAGGACACTTCTCTCTTCACCGGGCCAGGTTAGGAAACCTGGCCCGGCCACATTTACTAACTAACTAATTGTTAATTTGATTTATTGAAAAACATATAAGTAGGATAAAATCGATTTCACTATAAACATCCAACAGGTAGCTTTTTAATCTCTTTTTAAACATCTGTTTGCTCACGCTTACACAGTCATCCTCAGATACAATAGTATTAAAGATTCTTGGAATGAGGTACTTTAACGTCCTTTCACCATAGTAGTTGTTCGCTCTTGGTTCTTCAAATCTTTTACGGACTTTTTCTCTAACATTCCTGTTAATAAGATAACTTCTCTATTTTGCTATCTATGTATAACATCAATAACGAATGGTTTCTATAAATGGTTTCGACGGAGTAGCAATGGGATGCCCCGTATCGCCGATAGTTAGTAACCTATATATGGAATATTTTGAGGAATTAGCCATAAAAACCTCCAAAATTAAACCCATTCTCTGGCTTCGCTACGTGGATGATACCTTCTGCATCCTGAAAGGCAACATTCAAACGGTGAAAGAATTCCTGGGTCATCTAAACTCCATACACCCAAAAATCAGTTTCACCTATGAAGTAGAGAAGGACGGCTCCTTACCATTTTTGGATGTCAAAGTGACGAGGATAAGTGACTATACTCTCGGGCATACGGTATATCGGAAGCCCACACATACGGACAGATATTTGCATGCAAGCTCACACCATCATCCCTTATACCATCTACGTTCAGTGCAAACGTCGCTCGTGAATCGAGCACGCGATCTATGCGACACTGAGCATTTTCCGAAGGAGATGGAACATGTCAATGATGTCCTTAGGAAAAATGGATACGGAAAATATCACGAGACACGCACACGATCTAATACGGACGAAACTCAAAAACCGAGCAGATCAAGAGCATTCTTACCATACGTCAAGGGCGTGACTGATCGAATAAGTAAGATGCTAAACAGATTCGATATAAAAACGATCTTCAAACCGACCCAAAATATAGCTCGATTTTTGAGGCCTGTAAAGGATGTAATACCACTGCAAACCCCGGGTGTGTATAAAGTCGAATGCAGCTGCGGTCTAGCCTACGTTGGACAAACGAAACGGCCCATAGCCACCCGACTGACAGAACACATCAAAGCTGTTAAAAACGTTCAGCGAGAAAAATCGGCGATCTGCGAACATATATTGGATAGCGGAAGTAACCACTGGATGCAGTTTCAAAATCCCATTGTTCTATCCAAGGAACAATTCTACTTTCCTCGCATGATCCGGGAAGCCATTGAAATAAGAAGAACTCCGAACTTCAATAGAGACGACGGCTACAAACTCTCTTCTACGTGGAACCCTCTTCTTAAAATGTTCCCGCCGCCGAACGCCGAACGCAAAGACGTAAAACAGGATACAGTGAGTGTTGTGTGCAAGACGGATTTTCAAAATTCTCGCGCTCCGAGCCCGGCCCCCCACCACCGTTATAACCTACGCAGTGGCGGCAGCGGTTTGCGGCCTACCCGCAAAACAACGGACTGACAGCTCTTCAGTCTACCCTAGACAACGGTGGCTGAAACGTCGGGTCCTACAATTTCACGCGGTAAATTCGTTTTCTATCCTATTTATAATATATAAGTAGGAATTTTACTTAATGATTTTGCGTCACTCCTAACAAAGCAGTGCCTATTCCAAGGAAAACATATGGTCACTACAAACGATACAAAGAAGTTACGATAATAAAGAGCTTGAAATCATGTTTATTTGCAATCTGGAGTAAGAAAAATAAAGTCAACAATATAACCTATTAATATTTATAAAATTAAATTATTATTGCACTGAACATGCGGGAAAATCCACTCGAAATATCTCAATAAAATATGAAGTGTTTTAATCACATGATTTAATTTTAATATCCGTGATACCAATAAACCATATCTTCGAGTGCTCTTAAAAGGGAGTGGAAAAATAATGTTTAGTATATATATTGTCGTATTTAATGGATATTTCAGTCAGTTGATTAATTAGATACAATCATGAAGTTATCTATATTGGCGCTTTTGGTCTGCTTATCCCTTGCACAGGTAAATTATTTGCAATTTAATTTAATTAAATTTATAGTCGCAATCATACCATAGTTCTGATATTTTTTTCAGGGATTTCAGTCTCACTGGCTGAGCGATGATATTATTACTAGTAAGTAGAATAGTAGAATGTCATTACATAATTTTAAAATCGAATGTCTCTTATTTTTACACGACCAACAAAAAAGGAGTGTAATGTGTTCAGGGTTCGTCTAAATATGTTTTCCGTTTCTTTATTCCACGATAACTTCTAAACCCTTGAACCGACTTTGAAGTGCGTGGTATTGTTAGAATTATTACACTATCCCAAATGTTACAGGATGTTTAAACTGTCCAGATATCAAGCAAGTAGTTGTCTAAATGTCGAAATGCCCAAATGTCAATTAATTAACATAAATATATCGTGTTTACAGTCAAATGAAATGGTTAATTGAGTATATTTCGAAATATGCATATCTCTATATGGATAAATATATAAACCACAAATATTTCATAAAAAACTGTATTAAAAATAATTATAAATAATAGAATATAGAAACTGTTGGATGTATTAATTGTTAAATTATTTTTGTTGAACCCAATATTTATGGCATTAATTGGTTTAGAACGGAGTGAAACGGAGTTGGTTTTGGTTTCAGCGTTTATCACAAACGGGCATAGGGCAAACCGCCAACAGTTTCCGCACCAGGCCGCTATCTGGATCGGCACGCAGGATGGCCGGTCGGGATTTTGTGGGGGATCGCTTATCGCAGACGAGTGGGTGCTGACCGCAGCTCATTGCGTGCATACGTGAGTACTGAGCACCGACTAACTTCTGCTCTCTTCTACCCACCCTATAGATAGTCATACCTATGACAGCGGTTCCCAACGTTTTCAGAATTGAGTACCACTTTCCGTAATAACAAGTGTCACGCACTCCTACTTCGACCCTGTTACTCTCGATACTGTTTAATTACATACTTTCTTAGTTGCTTTACGTTTTTTGAACTGTTACATTTACAAATTCATTACACTACTGCTTTTTTTATTAACATTTTCGTGATTATAACAATGAATTCATATAATATGTTAATAATAACATTCTTATATTTATTATTTTCATTACATTTTAGGCTTTATTTTTACTTCACCGGTTTACAAACCGACAAAGAGGTTAAGTATTATGATCGCGCTAAAAAACGAAGAAAGATATAATAATATACATATTGACATCCGCCGAGACGATTAAGACCATTTCCACACTGAAGTCTCTCTGTGTGTTTGGGGAGTTAATAGGCCCTTGCTGAGTTGGCCACGAAGACCCATTCTGTTCAGGGTTGGTCACACTCACGGGTCAACACCCATCCGACGGCCTCCACGCATGAAGTGCGAGCCTGGGTAGGACTCTGGCCTTGGTCAGTTTCCCCTGGGAATCAAAATTCTGGCGCTCCTGGACGGTCTGCGCACCATGCGGCGTAAGCCAATCGACTGTGCACTCTGACTAACAGTCGGGGGAATCTGGAAGCAGTAGGTACTGTTTCCTATAGAGCCGGGGTGGTTGCGGACCTTACGGCGACTGCTCTTGAAACGACCATCGGCCATCCGATCCTGGGTCAACAGCCGGGCAAAGGACGCTGTGGTCCGCGATAGATTCGGTATACACCGTTTCACCGCTTCGTAAGGGAGAGGACCGCGCAAGCGACCTCGAACTCGGAACCAATCGAGAGACCGGAGTAATCTGGTCACAATTGAAAGTAAGGGCGCGAGTGTCGGGCCCGCCAGGTAATCATTACTGGCTATCTCGCGGTTAAGGCGTTGGCCTCTTACGGGCTTGTGACGTAGCTAGATGGTGGACTGTTTTTGTCCCAAGTTTTCTACGTTCACTCCAGGGAGATAGAACGACTAATCGTTAAAACTTCCTGAGGTGACGGGCTCGCCCGTTGTAGTCGACAACCTAAGTTGTGTGTTTGACTGTCTGTGTGTGTGTGTTCCTCCACGATAGTGCCCAAACGCTTCATCTTCCAAGAATCGTAGCGTCATGAAAATTGGCAAATGTGTGTAGTTCTGATGACAATACAATAATATGGTACTGTCGAACTGATCTGATTATGGAGTCGGAAGACATGAACTGGAACTTTATGATGGAACATCGTATCATAGCTGTGTTTGGACTTGTCAGAATAGTCTTGGAATGAACTTTGACCACCATTAGGTTTCAAGGTCTGATAATGAAGCCGGAAGATAGGCACTGGCATTCCATGATGGAATATCGTATCATAGCCGTGTGTATATGAATATCGTATCATAGCCCAAAAGCTTGTTTTTAGTGGTTTTTTTCTTTAAATATTATTTTATTTTATTATTATGATAACAGAACTAACTGCTTTCACAGGATGAAAAACTTTACAATTATCCTCGGAGCCCACCATCTTTCAGATACTGAAGAGGAAGGTAGACAGTCATTCCAGGTTGGTGCAGAAAATGCCGTCACTCATCCAGGATGGGACATGATCGGAGTCAAGAATGATATCGCGCTCATTCGTCTCCCGACGAAAGCCATACTCAACGGTAAAAAAATATTAATCGAAAACAGCAAAATTGGAAAATAAATTATATCATATATTTTTTGCTGTTTCAGAATACGTTCAAGTTATAAACCTACCCAAGAGAGGCGACGCAAACTCCCAGGAACAAAGCGGCCTATTGACTACCGTCAGCGGCTGGGGAAGGGAAAGCGATAGTACGTATCTGTTAGAAAATCGTTAACCTATTTCACAATGGCGAATCTCTCACCGATTCCATTCATTCTGCTCCTACAAACAGCTATGTGATGTAACTATCTTGCAAGCTGACTAAACAATACTGCTATTGCCATACAATATAACAGACTTGGAGCGAGATGGGGTCAGATAGTTGAATATATTTTTGTTTCTTTTTTATTTCTGGATTCAAATAATACATCCAAGGTTTTTCCAGTGAATCAATCAACCTAATAGTTGACTAATATTGTACAACTAAAGCTGTCAACTGAAACGGGCGAACAAGTCACCTCAGGAAGTTTTGACGAAATATCATTCTGTCTCCTGTGTGGTGAGCGTAGAAGACTTAGGACAACAATCCGCCGTCAAGCTCCACCACCTGCCCGTCAGAGGCCAACGCCTTATCCGCGAGATAGCCAGGTATACAACGTGATATTTAAATTGCGCACAAAACTTTAAGGGGTGATTCTACCCTTTAAATAGATCACAAAAATATTTTGTTTTATTCGATAAAAAAATAATAAAAAAAACACCTAAAATAATAAACTATGTCACATCCATACTTAATTATTTTATCTTATTTATTTTTGTTTTTTTTATTGAATACAAAAAAAAAGAAACATATTTTGTGCGCAATTTGAATTCCTCGGTGTATTACCCAGCGGGCCGACACTCGCGCGCTTACTTCCAGTTGCCACCAGATTACTCAGATCTCCCGACTGGTTACGAGTTCGAGGTCGCTTGCGCGATCCTCTCCCTTACTGTTAATCGAATCTATTGCGGATCACGGCATCAGCTTTCTTTACTTATTTTAGGCTCAAAATCTGTGGCTGAATATCTCCAGTACATTGACCAACCCTTGATCTCGAACCTGAAATGCGCCTTCTACTACTTGTTCCAAATTCGCGCAGGTCATGTGTGCACTTCTGGAGCCAAGAAAATGAGCACATGCCAAGTAAGTAGATATGATTATTATAAGAGTATTATAATCCCACCATAAAACTTTTTAAACCCACTATTTTAGAGGGGCTTAATACACATGACACTTCCGTTACGGTCGTCCTGACAACATAATTTTGTTTAATTTTATTAAATCATTTAATTACAATTACTCTCTAGCTCCGCCTACCTTACCATGGTATAACGACATAAACGTTATAAACAACATTATGATTTTAACTAAAATAGTATAGTTTACCTACAGTTCAAAATAGTTATACATAAACCATCCAACCCACAAATCGCCTATTTTGGTATACTCGTTTATGTGGATGTATTCCGATAAAAAAATCTTTCATATGCGAAGACATCCAATCCACTATTATTAATAATTCATATTTGCATATTTTTCCTCGTGATAAATTCGTGATAAAAATAACATCCAAGTGGGTTAAATGGGCTACTTTGGGATATATATCATATTTTAAAACACCCGAGTACTTTGGAGGCTACAAGTAGTCTAACAATTGCTGTTTACATTGCTATTTAAAGCATTTTCAATTCACGCTCTAAATCAAGGTGATAAATCCAATCCACCTATTGTTTTGAAGAAAAAAAGAAATTCCGTTTGGTTATTAGGCATCTGATTACATATTTTGTTATGTACAAAGGGATTCAAATTTCATCAAATGATAAAAAAATAAAAAAGGGCAAAAAAATACATCTTAAGTAAAACTTTGAACAGTTTTTTCTCTAAACAGCAAAAAAATGGTTTGCATGTTTTCTGTTTAACTATATACGTCCAATCATTATACAAATAAACAACTTCTCAAAGAAGATAAGATTGAGAATGTTTTATATTAGGTATGCCTAAATTAACATAGACGAATAGACACTGATATTGCGCAAGCACTTATAAAAATATGAAAGTAACTTTACTCCCAAAGTGAAAGAAAAATCTTAAATGTGAAAGGTGAAGTGAAGTGGGTATTACCCAAAATAGATGCTCCATTTTCTTATAATTTTACTTTAACACAAGACGTTATTTGATATCTTAGCGCGAGGCCGAGAGGGCCCTTGATAAAAAAAAAACAAATTAAAGTTAGACATTCATGGAAAGTCTTCGAAATTAGTGTTAAAAATGAGTCAAGGTAGCCTGGACTTTTTTTTTATTCATTATCTGTTTATTTTGTTACTTAAACTTGAGAAAATGTTGGTGAAGAAAAAATGGTATTACAACAGATTAATGAAACTGCTAGTCACATTCTGTGGAAGTGTCCTGTACTTTCGGCCACTAGAACGGGACTGTTGAATGCGATCAGTCCGCCACGTTAGCGTCAGTGGGTCTCCCATTTTTACCCTGAGCTGGTCAGTGGAGTGGATTGTTTTGCTGCTCTTTGGGAAGCCGTGGCGCATTCCATGACACCTACTCACACATCAAGGGCAGGTTGTGTCGACTACAACGAGCGAATCCGTCACCTCAGGAAGTTTTCACGATGTCGAGCGTTCTGTCTCCCGTGAGGTGAGCGAAGAAGATATGGGGACGAAACAGTCCACTGTCTAGTTACGCTACTCGCCCGTAAGAGACCCACGCGAGTGAGTATCCAGCGGGTCGAGCTCGCAACCTTACTACCAGGTTCAGCCAGATTTCTCCAGCCTCACGACTAGTTACATATTCGAGGTCGCTTACGGGGTCTTATCCCTTACGTCGGCGTCCTTTGACCGGCTGTTTAACGGTATTTGGGAGCTAATAGGTCCTGTTGCAGTTAGGCCACTAAGACCCATTTGTGTAAGTCGGCCTAACGCACGGCCTCCACGCAGAAGTGCGAGCCCGGGTAGGACTCTGGCCTGCGGGCCAGTTTTTCCTAGGATTCAACCTTCGGGCGCTCCTGGAGAACTCCTTTTAATAGCGGTAACGGTTAGGATAAGAACCACCCCCGCTCTGTATGAAACAAAGCCGTTTCCAGACTCCCCCGGTTATCAGTCGGAATGCACAGTCGATTAGCTGACGTTGCATGGTACGCAAACCGTCCAAGATGAGTGCTGACCTTTGAGTTGGGCCTACCCTGTCACATGGGTCATAATGGCCCAACTGCACTGTGCCCATTAGTTCACAAATGTACTATCCGATTTTATCGAATCGGTCTTTGGCATTTTTGTATTGTGGCGTCTGTCTCTTGTGCCCACTCTTCACGTTGGCCAATGCTTTCACCACTGCCTATGTCTCGCTCTTTCCATACATGTTTCACACGTCACAGAGTGGGGCATTTTTTCTTCGCAGCTTATTTTTTTGATACTAGGGGGTAGCTTATTGTAACATATAATTCCGACGTAGTTCGGATTACTTTTAAAAAGTTCTAGATTTGGACGAGGAAGAATCAGATTATATCTCCCTCTGGTAAAATATTTATAAGTATTGTATCTGAAAGATCAAGCACGTATTGCCAAAACCGAAACCGTCGAAACCGTCGAAAACTCATTTGGTCGAAACCCTGAATAAAGTATAGATATAAAAAACATATATTTTTTTTTTTAATAATAATTAGATAAAATTCATAACAATTATTTTAAAACGCAACGACTCTGCGTCACTTCTATCTAAGCAGCGCCTGTTCCAAGAAATACACCAATTGTATATAATAGCAATTTAATATCTAATTTTATGAAAAGATGTGTTCTAATCTAAGATCGAAACGGATTATTATTGTCCATACAGAATCGTTACAAACAAACATTAATGGTATGTAAGCGAAAAAGATAGGTCTATCCATATAATTATGCTAGCGTACCCAAAGTGAGGCGAAATCGTACCACCAACTAGACCTAGAACATCTATATCTGTCTGTGCTGTATGTTGTATATTATGTATGTTCGTTGTCGCGCAAAGTATTATGTAGTAATTAGTATTATGAATTATTAATTCAATAGTCAGAAAATATATATTTGGAGAGAAAAGAATTTATATAAATTAAATAAAATTAATGAATGAATGAATGAATTATAATAAAAGTATTCGAAGGATAATTAAAGGATAAATTCAAAATCAAAATATTACTTTGTTAAAATAAAAAATCTGAATTCACTCTAGTATATTCACATATATGTAAGTAATTTATATTGTCGGAGATGGGAGGGTTCGTAAATTATGTGTGTATAAATGGGTTGCTATTTTTGAAAAGTCATGAGGGTTTCAGATTCAGTTTGCGTTCTTCCTTTACTAATATACTCCAATATTTAGGTCGATAGGAAACAGTGGCTAGAGATACGGTCTAAATCTTATCTAATATATAAATCAGCAAGTATCTAAATAATTACCAGTTCATTTAGCACTCATTTGTAGTAACTGTATAATAAAGACTTACAATTAATGGGAATATTCCGCACATTATATAATTTAGCAATTAGTTTTCCGAGGTCGCATGTGTAAAGTAACTTAACGCTGATAACTTAATTCCGCAGGGCGACAGCGGCGGTCCTCTCTTGGTGCGCAACTATGAAACGGACGAAGTCAAGCAAATTGGAATTGTTTCCTTCGGCATTATGTTCGGCTGTGAGAAGGGCTGGCCCCCAGTATTCACCCGGATCTCCTACTATCTGGATTTCATCGAGGAAGTTACTGGACTTGATTTAAACTAAAAGATAATATATTTAGTTAAAACAATTAAATGCAATTTATATACAAATGTTTAGCTGCTGTCGTGATATTAAATAAAGGTATCGTATAAATGACGAATTTTATTTCTGTCATAATTTTCTCGTCCAGTAGACAGAGGATCGAAACCGGGATCACCTTATCGCACTTCTATATGAGGGAAGAAGTGGTATTTTTATCTTTTCTTCCATTGCTTGGGCTCCCATATGACTCTACACAATGTCTGGCTGCTGTACAAAGCTGATGGAGGAGAATGTGACCATCTTTCTTTTCGGTGGCCCATAACTAGAGCAATATAAGAGACCAACAGAAAACATGGAAAAACGGGCTCCTGCTAGCCACCGTGAAACATCAAGATATGACAGATTGGATCACCTCATTGTTTACCAACCAGACCAACTAAGGTGTGCGGTGTGTAATAAAAAAGCATTTTTTTCTTGCCAAAAATGTAAAGTTCGCTTACATCCAAAAATATGTTTTATGTCGTATCACACACACATTTGATTTATGTTTTTTTATGCATTTCGTAATGTTACTTAAAACATTGATAAAAAACATGTATCCATAAATATACTTATTCATTGAAAAAATATAACATGGATTTTACTGAATAGTATTAGGACCTTATAATAGACGTGGATTTTACTACCGGGCGTTATAAAGGCCACTACTTTTCAGGCTCATAAATGCCACTACTTTTTAGCCAACTCGGTGGCCGACGAGAGCTTGCCGATGGTGCCCGCGACGCTAGGTTTTTGACTTACTTACTGAGGTACTGCACGTCTGCAAGACGTGCAGTACCTCAGTACCTATGTTTAGGCTTTGTGTAACTTTTAACTATTTTTGTGTGAATTTTATTTAGTATTTTGTACATAATATGTATTTTGTTAGTTTTCTGTACATTTTATCTATATATCGGCATTGTTTCAGTTATCATGTCACGGTCTTGGCATTGGATGGTGACGAAACTTAAAGCTTCGACTTTGAAGAGATCTTTACACGAAAACGTAAGCCGAATCCTTTTGAAACCTACTAATTCGGTTAATAATCTTCTGGCAGGAAAACATGACTCGGTACTAATAACGTAAATACTGCGCTTTTTGCTCCTACAGAAAAATGAGAATGTCGAAATTAGTGGGATATCAGTGCAAGAAGTCAGTATGTTGCAAACACAAAGTTGACGTTTGTGTAGATTGTTCTAAAATTTTATTTTATTTTTAAGCTATTGCATAGCTTTTATCGCGGGCCTGGCCAGCGCGGCGACCGAATGAAGAAATTTCTTAACGAAAATTAATGATTTTAAACTGATAATTTCGTCTAAACGAGTACTGTTACGGATCGAAAAAAATATATGTTAAATAAAAACATTTTCCTAATATTCTTAGCTTTGAATATTTCAGATTTTATTTATATTACATAGTGTAATTAATTTGTGAAATTAGGTCTAACCGGACACAAAAACGACTACTACGCAAATACTATATGGCGTATTATTATGAAACCTGCACCATTTTAAAGATAATTTAATTATCTTTCTTTTTATCTACGAGTTTTTTCGAATAATCCGTTTTTTTTTGATTTATGGAATAAAAAATTCGTGCCCGGCGCTCTATTGGAAGACGTTTAAATTATTCCGAATCATTTGCTTTCGCAGCCGCAAATGATTCGGAATATTAATAAACAACGTTTTCCGATAGAGCGCAGTTATCTGATATCAGAAAAAAATAAATTAATAAAATAAATAAATATATATAATTGCATAAGTTGTTAAAAATGCTATGCAATAGCTTTACCGCGGCAGTCCCCGAGTGCCACACGTATTTACTTTTTTATTTATTTATTTAAATCCAAAATAAAAATTTACAATATCGACATAACTAATACAGTGTAAAAAAGAGCAAATACTTAATCATTGTTTGCGAAGCAAAGAAAGTACAGATTTGATGGATTTTATCAGCTCCACTAGACTAGTCTGTTCTGGAGTGATACCACTCTTATATTTGTTACATAGTACATGTACACATTTTTATAAATTTTCGGTTAAAATAATTAAATTTTTTCCAACATCGTTAAGAAAATTTCAAGAAAAGGACATCTAATCTTAGTTAGTGAAGGGGTAATAATAAAAGGATAAAAGGATAATTACCTACATAGGCATTATAATAAATAGATACATTTATATATAAATACACACTCATACATATAAATATATATATACACATACACACACACATACATATATACAAAACGTATCTACCTATATTCAATATATAATTTATACATACTTATATAATAATATATAAATGAACAAAATAAATAATTGCAAAAACTTTATTTTTTTTTATTATTTTAAGACACAATTTTCATGAACTGCCTTTCGCATTCGCCTCTACTTTTTGAACGTAACCATTTTGTGACCTCAGCTTTGAAAGCAGTACTGGTTCTCAGATTCTGCCCGTCGGTGAGTGTCGCCAGTGATTAAAAATCTAAATTATAGCCAGTGATTAAAAATCTGGTTAGTTTTAATGTTTGCATTAAGAATAAATATTAAATGTAAAAAAATATTAGAATGAAAAAATATATAAATATATTTCAGTTGATGTCAGAGAAGTTGATTTTTATGTTTGTATATAAGCATATTTTATTATTTTTTTGTAATAAATAACTGTGATTATAGTTTTCGTTGATAAAACTGTGTTTTGTTATTAGTTTACATCCTAATCTTTAATTTCCTTTGAAAAATAGTACATTAGTAAGTATATTTTAGCCTTCAGGATCCCATTTATATAAGTACGCCTCTGAGGCGTATCTTATGGATTTATGTACCTTCAATATAGATAAGGCTTCTAGGGTTAATGTCCATATGTTCAGTATGATATTGAGATGTCAACCACAACGGGCGAGCCCGTCACCACAGGATGTTTTAACGATTGTTCGTTCTATCGACCTGCAGTGAGCGTAGAAGACTTTGGACATAACAAATCCGACGTCTAGCTACGCCCCAACCCGTTAGACACCAACGCCTTACCGCGAGTAGCCAGGTATGTTACCTGGCGGGCGGCACTCGCGCCCTAACTACCAATTGTGACCAGATTTCTCCGGTCTCTCGATTGGTTCCGAGTTCGAGGTCGCTTGCGCGGTCCTCTCCTTTACGAAGCGGTGAAACGGAGTACACCTATTCTATCGCGGACCAAGGCGTCCTTTGCCCGGCTCTAAACCGGGATCGGATGGCCAATGGTCATTTCAAGAGCAGTCGCCGTAAGGTAGGCTCGCTCTATACCCCCGCTCTATAGGAAACAATACAGTTCCCAGACTCCCCCGACTGTTAGTCGGAGAGCACAATCGATTGGCTTGCGCCGCTCGGTGCGCAGACCGTCCAGGAGCGCCGGAGGTTTGATTCCCAGGGGAGACTGGTTGACCCAGTGTCCTACCCAGGTTCGCACCCAGTGCGTGGAGGCCGTCGGATGGATGTTGACCCGTGAGTGTGACAGACCCTGAACACATGGGTCATCGTGGCCACCTCATCATGGGCCCGTTAGCTCCCATGATAGTCAGTATGATAGTCAGGTTAGTTCAGTATGATATCTTGCGGTGTCGACTACAACGGGCGAGCCCGTCACCACAGGACGTTTTAACGATTAGTCGTTCTGTCGCCCTGCAGTGAACGTAGAAGACTTTGGACAGTACATTCCTACGTCCAGCTACGTCACAACCCGTGAGAATCCAACGCCTTACCGCGAGTTAGCCAGGAATAAACCCGGCGGGCTCGAGATACTCGCGCCCTCACTTCCAATTGTGACCAGATTTCTCCGGTCTCTCGATTGGTTCCGAGTTCGAGGTCGCTTGCGCGGTCCTCTCCCTTATGAAGCGGTAAAACGGAGTGCACCGAATCTATCGCGGACCAAGGCGTCCTTTGCCCGGCTCTTACCCGGGATCGGATGGCCAATGGTCAATTCAAGAGCAGTCGCCATAAGGTTCGCAACCACCCCCGCTCTATAGGAAACAATACAGTTCCCAGACTCCCCCGACTGTTAGTCGGAGAGCACAATCGATTGGCTTGCGCCGCTCGGTGAACAGACCGTCTAGGAGCGCCAGAGGTTTGATTCCCAGGGGAGACTGGTTGACCCAGTGTCCTACCCAGGTTCGCACCCCGTGCGTGGAGGCCGTCGGATGGGTGTTGACCCGTGAGTGTGACCGACCGTGAACACATGGGTCATCGTGGCCACCTCATCATGGGACCGTTAGCTCCCATGATAGTCAGTATGATAGTCAGGTTAGTTCAGTATGATAGTCAGGTTATTCGATACAGTTATTCGAGACACCGATAGGAAATTCTAATAACACTCATTCCATCTATCCACTACAAAATCAAGACGCTGTCCAACATCTCCTAAGAAAATGTAAACATTAAGAAAAGCCATTGATTATTTAGATTATTATATTGCTCAATGTTGTAATAGGTGTTTGCAGCTAGGATTTTACTATGAAACGCAACGTGTAGATTGCACTCATAGTTCCAAACATTGATTAATCTTCTCTTAATTTCAGTAGCCCAATAGATAGTGAGCTAAACACGCAAATACTGTATAGTATCTCAAAATGAAATAATGACGTAATAACAAACGAATTTTTAAGTCACAGCTCATCATTTTAATATTATTTACATAAAGAAGCCATTTTTAATTTGGTATACAGGTATAATTAATAGGCAATATTTTAACAACAAAAAAACGACTCCATTTTTTTAATAAGTGCAGCAGCCAAGTCATGGTGATACTTAGAACAGGCTATCATAATTACATTCGTATACAAAATTTTATGTATGTGCTGTTGACCGTTGAGAAGTCCTATCGTTTGAAGCCAACCCTGGGTGCAGCAGCCATGCCATGGTGAAACTTAGAACGGGCTATTATAGCTGAATAAGTATACAAAATTTTGTGTCTGTTTTGTTGACTGTTGAGGATTCCCCTCGTCGGGAGCCAACCCAGGGTGTAGAATCAGGTTTAATATGTATTAACCTAAAACATGCATTGTCATCGGAATTAAACCAACATGTAAATTTTCAACTTCATATGATAATATTTGAGAAGTTCCCTAAATTTCTCATGGATCTTGTGAGAATGGCCACCCTTCACTAGACTCCAATTGATTGTGAGCGAAGGGTGGTTCTCATCATGAAGGTTGCTCCGTTAATGAGAGTCGTATATGTCCGTGTAGAAGAGTTTATTCAGAAGTGAGTCGAAGTCGCCAGTTCTTAACGCCTTGAGTCGTGTTCGCCGTTGTGTTGTAGTTTGGGCGCGAGGTGAAGCCGTGGCGGTCCGTGTGTAGTCGATGAGCGAAGTGTGTAGTCGAGATATCTGTCCACTGAGGGGACGATGTGCAGAGCGCGGTAACTGTCTGCCGAAGTAATGATGTAGAAGGGCAACTGCCTGCCAAAGGAATGATGTAGCACGTGACAACTGTCTGCCAAAGGAATGATGTGTAGAGGTGTGTAGGTGTACTTGACCACCAAAGGAATGATAATGATCGAATGCAATGTACTGCGTTTTATAGGGAGATCGGTGATGCAATAGCTACGAGTGGGGCGACGCATGTGTCGCTTGCCTCTGCGATATTTGCCAAATTTAGCTGGAAATTAACTGCAGCTGCTCGTGCAAGTTTGAGCGAGTCTGCAGTTTTCTGTTCTGTGAAATTAACTTTTTTGTTGTGGGTATGTAGGGCCGTAGGCTCCTACATGGCTCCCCCCTAGTGAAGGGCTTGCGTATGACAATATGGAAGGTCTTCACGACAAAGTGGCAAAAAAGTCGGAGTGTGACAATTAAAAGTGTGTGTGAAGTTGTGTTCGCGAAAGTTTGGGAATCGTATGTTTTTATGCGAGTGTTCGACAGTTTGAGAACCGTATGTTGTTATGAGTGTCGAAGGCATTTCGTTACAATGTGTTAAAAACTGGCGCTGTTATAAAATGTTGACAATAAGGAAAAATAAATGAATACAATGAACAATGGTTAGTATAAACGCTGACATAATAAAATTCGCTGGACGTGAAACGAGTGAATACAATGCAATATGTTACGCGCCGAACGATAAAAATGATTCGCGCGGCTTAAAAAAATGTGGAGCATATGAATTAATAATAATTTAGCGCGATAAGAATGCAATCTGAGTAATTTCGCGCGCGTGACGTCTGAAGTCCATTGTTTGTTTGTTGCGCATTCGTGTGGACTTCCGGTCTTGAAGTTGAAGATTCCCGATAGTAGCTGTTTTGGAGTGCGGCGCCTTGCTTCTGCGAATGAGGTCGTACAGTTCGGTGGTTTTAGTCAGTGAGTCGCTAAACCATTCGGTCGACTTCCAAATTGCTTCGACTATGACGTCGTATCCATGCGTGTTGTGTGGGAATCGCTTCTGTTGTTGCAAGTGGGATAATATCGCCGATTTTACGCTTTGAATGAGTGGTTTCGCTATACCGTCTATTCTCGGCGTTTTGTAATTTTTGTGGGTGAGTCGGCTTCAGCGTGCTGATTAGCGTAGTCCATTGTTGTTTTTTTTGAGGTTGGTTGTAGCGTTTGATTTTTTGTGATCGGGTATGAATGCTGTGGAGTGTGAATTCCATCCGTTTTGCGTTTTCGATGTTGATATTCTTCCGCTGCGTGGTTGTTTCCGTTTCGTAGTGTGTTTATCGATTGAAATTGTGATTGAGAAGGCATTTAGGCCGATAGTGTCCTTGGTCAGCTGTTAGTCTATACTGGACCTAAGTGCCATTCTCCCGGATGTTGCGCCTGCAGGTCATTAAGCTGCAGAAAACGTCTTACTGCTGTCCGGTGAAGAGTGTGAAGCGATTGTGACGACTTCCTTTCGTAGGATTTTACCTGAGAGTGTATCAATGACGGTTTCGCCTGTACAAGTCCTCAGGGCCGCACATCGTTGTTTTTATAAAATTCGTTAGCGTTCGTTGTTTTGATCCGAGATAAGTGCTGTATGAATGTGGCGTTGGTAATTGCGCGTGCTGATAATGTCGTTTAGCCATGACCGTGGGTGTGTGTTCGTTGATTGTAGGTGCCGAGTATATTTTTAAATAAGTCGCGTGAGTACTTGCTTACTGCTTACTGGTAGAAGTACTTGCGAATGCGTTGCGGGAAATTTGCTTCCGCGGTCGATGCAATGTCTGCATTTTTATTAATCGAGCAGGAATTTCGTCTGCTTTTGCGTCGTTGTCGTTTTGTAGTGGCACCGGTCGTCGTCGTTTGGCTGTTTATTTGCGCTGAGAGGCTTGTGTGGTGTCGTGTTTCGCTGAGTCGTTATGCGTTTTATTGTTTTACTTGCTAGGCATGACCGATGTTGGAGAATGCATATTGTAGTTGGTGGTCATGCGTAGCAAGGATCATTCCTTTGGTCTTGTGCTGATTATACTGCTTGTATCTGTTGTATGTGGGGTCGGGCGATTTCTTCTTCGATTTCGATGACTGCCTCGTCCTTGCTCTGTTGTCCGCCCATTTCGATTTTATAGTGCGAAGTCGCTGTGTGTGCGGAGGTTTGAGGAAGGCGTGTTCAGCGGCTTTTGAAGTTGAAGGAGAGTGAACGGCGTGTCCTTTTCAGTGTCGGGGCTGTAGTTTGAAGGATTCCGACGTGGAGGTTTAGGCGTGAAGGCGTAGGCGAGTTGTTGAAGGTGCGTGTTGAAGTTTTTAGTCGGTGTTATCAGTGTGATGCGAAGGTGCGTTATGTCCAAAGTCGGGTTCACCAATGTGAGCGTGTTCGTGTCAAACGTCGTGGGTCACCAATGTGAGAATGGCCACCCTTCACTAGACTCCAATTGATTGTGAGCGAAGGGTGGTTCTCATCATGAAGGTTGCTCCGTTAATGAGAGTCGTATATGTCCGTGTAGAAGAGTTTATTCAGAAGTGAGTCGAAGTCGCCAGTTCTTAACGCCTTGAGTCGTGTTCGCCGTTGTGTTGTAGTTTGGGCGCGAGGTGAAGCCGTGGCGGTCCGTGTGTAGTCGATGAGCGAAGTGTGTAGTCGAGATATCTGTCCACTGAGGGGACGATGTGCAGAGCGCGGTAACTGTCTGCCGAAGTAATGATGTAGAAGGGCAACTGCCTGCCAAAGGAATGATGTAGCACGTGACAACTGTCTGCCAAAGGAATGATGTGTAGAGGTGTGTAGGTGTACTTGACCACCAAAGGAATGATAATGATCGAATGCAATGTACTGCGTTTTATAGGGAGATCGGTGATGCAATAGCTACGAGTGGGGCGACGCATGTGTCGCTTGCCTCTGCGATATTTGCCAAATTTAGCTGGAAATTAACTGCAGCTGCTCGTGCAAGTTTGAGCGAGTCTGCAGTTTTCTGTTCTGTGAAATTAACTTTTTTGTTGTGGGTATGTAGGGCCGTAGGCTCCTACAATCTCATCATCAGAACGGAATTTCTATAAAATGGGACCAATCCGGATACATATCTTTTCAAATAAAAAAAAAGAATTTTCCAAATCGGTTCCTAAATAGCAGAGTTCTGAGGTAACAAACATAAAAAAAAAAAAAAATAAAACCGAATTGATCTCCTTTTTTGAAGTCGTTTAAAAATAGATACAAATTAAGCGCTTTAAAGTTCAAATAGATAATTAAATGGAATTCTAATATCTCCGTATTATGTCTGTGATGTAATCAGCCTACAAACAAATGAGATAGATGGCAATAATAACATATTTTTATTTTTGTTATCATTGGTTAATTATCAATATTAATAAAGATGGCCAAATACATTTCTATTAGTTTCCACGGACAATGCTATCAGCTCCAACTGCATGTTACCGGTACAGAAGAGTTACCAAGACATGCTACGGAATTGAACAATCTAATACCCTATGCTATCAATGGTACAGCTTAAAAACTAAGTTGATGATAATGAAAAAGCAATAATAATGGACCAAAATAATCGAAACATACTACTTTTTAATTTAAAATAGGTTAATAGTTAAAGCACATTTTTAAAAACAAGCTTATATTAAAATTCTCTATCGTGAGCCAACCCTGGGTGTAACAGCCATGTCATAGTGGAACTTACAACGGGCTATAATAATTGAATGCGTATACAAAATTTCGATTCTGTACTGTTGACCGTTAAGGAGTCCCATCGTCGGTAGCCAACCCTGGGTGCAGCAGCCACGTCATGGTAAAATTGAAAACGGGCTATCATAATTGAATGCGTATACGAAATTGTGTGTCTCTGCTGTTGACGGTGGAAGAGTAACCTCGTCGGGAGTCAATCCTGGGTGTAGAATCAGGTCCAACTCGTAACCAATCGAGAGACTGGAGTAATCTGGTCACAATTGGAAGAAAGGGCGTGAGTGTAGGCCCGCCGGGTAACACTCCTGGCTATCTCGCGGTTAAGGCGTTGGCCTCTTACGGGCTCGTGGCGTAGCTAGACGGCGGACTGTTGTGTCCTCACGTCTTCTGCGCTCACTCCAGGGAGATAGAACGACTAATCGTTAAAACTTGCTGAGGTGACGGGCTCGCCCGCTGTAGTCGACAACCCTAGTTGTAAAATCAAGTCATGCAAGGTTAGTTCCGATAACAATGCATAAAAATGCATTGTCATCGGAACTGAACCAACATGTAAAATTTTAACTTCTTAGATGAAGAGGAAGTGGTTCTAATTCAGCTTGCAGGATTTGACCTAAACAAACTAACTAGCAATTATTGCAAAGTAAATAAAGGCTTGTAAAAAGACGGCAGAATACCATTACCGAGTGTTCAAAAATATAGCTGATAAAGAGAATATATACATCCAAAATAAATCTAAAATAAGCATTCAATGAACATCTAGGTATATTATTTTTAAAATACGGTCTTCGTTACCTTCAAAGATCATACGCTACTTCGTTACCTTCAAAGTAGCGTATAATGCCATTTATTCTCAGAAAAATCGCGATGACTTTACTATTATCCCAGGCTATACTCAGGAAATCCCAGGCTATACTCAGTTTAGGTCGTAAATTGCACTCCAGAGTAAATGTAAAATCCCTTCCGCTTTTAAAACTGAACGAATTCACCATACCATTGTCGTAAAAAGTGAAAGATCTTGGTCTAATTATCGATGAACATTTTTCCTGGCAACCACACGTGGACGAGGTAAGTCGTAAAATATTTGCTAGGTTTCACCCTCTGCAAATACTCAGAAGATTTTTTCCTCTGGACACAAAAAAATCTCTTGCACAGTCTCTCCTCTTACCTTTCCTTGACTAAGCAGATGTGGCTTATCTCGATTTATCAGAGGAACTGCTGAACAAACTTGAAAGTTTGCAAAATGTATGCATACGATTCATCTTCGGTCTACGTAAGTATGATCACGTGTCCGAATATAGGGCATACTTAAAGTGGTTGCCAGTACGCCAAACAAGAAATGTTCATACACTTGCTCTCCTATATCGTGTACTCTCCCAATTAACACCATCCTATCTCCACGAGCTTTTTGAACCACTAAGTTCCCACGGTCTCGTACTTCGGTCAGCCTCTGACAGCTTATTAAAAATTCAGATTCATAATAGTGATTCTATTCCTATTCTTTCTGTGTCCATGGTGCAAGACTCTGGAACGATCTCCCAGAAAATATCCGAAACTCACCTTCTTTACCATCGTTTAAAACTCACCGTAAGGATTACTACCTTTCTAAGAAGTAACCAGTTCGTACCTTTCTCGCCTGTTCCTCTACCAATTTCCTCTCCTCGGGCATTATTAGTTTTAAATTCTTCCACTTGTTATGTAGTAATCTTTATTTTCACAATGCGCGCATTACCACTGTGTTTAGGTTAGTTGTAAGACATTGCCATGTAGCAATAAACTCGCCTTTTTGTATACGAATTAAGTGCAAATAAAGAGTTTATTATTATTATTATTATTATCTTAATGATCTTCCCGCATGCCTTAATTCATCTTATTTACTGTATTCAAAATGACACATAGGTACTGATGACACAGTAATCAGTAACGCAATAATTAGATGAATGATCGCTTCTAATGTATAATGAAACGGCAGTGATGTGAAAGTAAGCGACAGGATTACGTACAAAAACCATCATTGATTCTGCGGTTTCTGAGAGATAGGGCCAGTGTGCAAGGTCTGAATACAGTCACTCGCGCAGAAGTGTCTCAATCCAGCTGCGATCGTTCGCGCACGAGGTAGCTCCGTGTGTAGGATATAAGCATAGCCCCAATATTGCATTCATTATAGCACAAACGAGCCACATACCTACATGCAACTACTGCTGCATCCATGGCGCAGCTTAACAGCTGTTTTTCTGCATCTTCTCAGAAATCGACAACATTTTACAAAGTAAGATAATTAACAAAATTATGATCAAAATTAATATTTAAAAATCTAACTATTTAAAACTATTCATCTATGCTAATATTATGAATAAGTAATGTTTTGTAAGTATATAAGTATTTATGTAGGGGCTAATCTCCGAAACTACTCATCCGATTTCAAAAATTCTTTGACTAAAAGAAAGCTCTATTATCGACGAGTAAATAAAATAAAATTCAAACGGAGCTGCCATGGAATTCACCGATCAAAAATCGGGCCCATCACATATAATTATTACACTTCTGGGAGGTGAACGGTGGATTCCGGACTAACGAACGGCTGTGGTAGGTTTAGGACAGCTGTCTTGCCACATGTGAGCGTTCACCTTACCACCCATTCACTCCCCCTTCGAAGCCATAGAATTTGAGATGCGGATTCGCGGTTTTAGATAATTTTTCTAGAAAGGAGTTGATTATTTTCCTGGAGAGACCAAGATCTTTAAAAAGGTGAAACCAAGATCTTTAAAAAGGTGAATTTAGCTGGCAGGCCACGAGCGCCTACTTCCACCGCGTGAAGGTGAACAGTGAAGCCGTTCCGGGTGACGGCATAACTGATGACACTGTATTTTATTATGATTAATATTGCTTTTCAATACAAAAACACGATATTTTTAAATCAAGTCGGAGAAAATGAGCTAGTGAGAGGCTTTATCGGCGTGCTCTGATGAAACGGTACGTGAAAACAATATATGGCTAAAACATTGGCTTTAAAAAGATATAAAAACAGTATTCAGTATTCAGTATTCAATTTATTTATTCAGAATATACAATAAAAGCATGAATTATGAATTGAAGCTAATTATCGCATATTAGAATTCGTCAGTGTATATGTAGACAGAAAACTATTAAAGCATACATATTAATTCGAAAATAGCATTGACTAAAGTCGGCTTTACACGGCAGACAAATAAATTAAAAAATAAAAAAATATAGCTGAATCCATGTACATGAGTATACATATAAAATAGATAATTATTATAAGAATATTAATAGTCATAAAGTTCTTTATACAAAAAATAATCACACAATAGGAAGTATCAAAACAAAAGTGGAAAAAAACAAAGTATGTATATGATCAGGTATGTTACATTACACATTGTAATCTACATATTAAATATTAAATTCATAATATTATAATTAAATAATAAAAACTAAAATGAGGTACCTGAAAGTTACATATTAATGTTATTCCCATTTGAAAGAATTGGCATGCCCAAAAAAATCACCCAGCTTATAGAAAGCATGTGTGGATTGCAGCTTTTGTTTCATAAATCTTTTATTAAACGCCTTTGTTTCCATCTTTCTTGTGGATAGTGGTAGCTGGTAAAAGAGCTTATAGCTCAAATATCCAAAGGACTTTTGTGTCTGCGTAAGGCGCCGATAGCTTATACCTAACTTTCATATTTAAGCTACAATAACTGATTTTATGTCTCAAAAAAATAAGAAAAAATAGGAGGCAGTGTTTGTTGAAGACATTAGCAATAAAAAAAAGAATAATTCTCAAAATAAATTGATCCATCATCACAGGTGTTAAATAGATATAAAATTAGCCGTTTGCTGTAAGTTTTTAGGTGGTATCGTTTTATGTATATTATGGAATTAGTAACGCCTGCAAGCCTCGAAATACCTAGCGGGCGGTAGTGGCTACTGGCCCAGCAAGGTCAGCGTTCAGCGGAAGGCGGCGGGTGGCGATGAACAAGACGCGTACTTCTACGAGATAGGTATCGTGTATCTGAGGGGGGACTCTTGCTTTATATATCTAAAAGTAGCGTCTAAAAATGCAAATAAATGGCTAATTAAATTAACAAATCAATTTGAAAAATTACGCAAAGCAAAGCCGCGGGCAACAGCTAGTCGTAAATAAAATAGAGTTAGTCAACCAAATATGCATTACCGAATGAGGAAATTGAAATTAATATTAAAATAAAAAAACCTTTTCATCAAAGTTTTACGGAAACAGTAAATCTATTAAATTTACAAATTAGAAGAGAGATGGCCTTTTAGTTTAGTTTCTTTTTGTTGGTTTTTTTAATTTTATTTTAACAGGAAACTTATTAAAAAAAACAATAATATGGGGTTTTTTAAAGAATAATAAGGCTAATAAGGTCGATGATTTTACTTATTATTAATATTTTCCTTTGCCACTCTGATGGCAGGATTCCATGATCATTTTTCGTTTATGTGGTAACTGATGTTGTACTTTAGCCTATCTTATTTTTCTATTCTTTTCAAAATTATACAGAGATGTCACATAAAAAAATGCAACCTTGCAATGTTTGTCAGTATGTATGTTAGTTTGTTTAGGTCGAATCTTGCAAGCTGAATTAGAAACGCTTCCTCTTATCCTATTAAGCTGAAATTTTGCATGTTGGTTCAGTTACGATGACAATGCATTTTTATGGTGAGCATAACCTAATTCTACAACTTAGGTTGTCGTCTACAGCGGGCGAGCCCGTCACCACAGGAAGTTTTAACGATTAGTCCTTCTATCTCCCTGGGGTGAGCGCAGAAGACTTGGGGACAAAACAGTTCACTATCTAGCTACGCCACAAACCCGTAAGAGGCCAACGCCTTAACCGCGATATAGCCAGGAGTGTTACCCGGCGGGCTTACACTCACGCCCTTACTTCCAATTGTGACCAGATTACTCCGGTCGCTCGATTGGTTACGAGTTCGATTCCTCCGGTCGCTCGATTACTCCGGTCGCTCGATTGGTTGCGGTCCTCTCCCTTACAAAGCTGTGAAACGTTGTATACCGAATCTATCGCGGACCACAGCGTCCTTTGCCCAGCTGTTCACCCAGGATCGGATGGCCGATGGTCGTTTCAAGAGCAGTCGCCGTAAGGTAACCTAACCACCAACGCTCTATAGGAAACAGTACTGCTTCCAGACTCCCCCGACTGTTAGTCAGAGTGCACAGTCGATTGGCTTACGCCGCACGGTGCCCAGACCGTCCAGAAGCGCCAGAAGGTTGATTCCCAGGGGAAACTGACCATAAGGCCAGAGTCCTACCCAGGCTCGTACTTCATGCGTGGAGGCCGTCGGATAGGTGTTGACCCGTGAGTGTGACCAACCCTGAACAGAATGGGTCTTCGTGGCCAACTCAGCAAGGGCCCATTAACTCCCAACCTAATTCTACACCCAGGATCGGCTCCCGACGGGGCTACTCTTCCATGGTCAACAGAACAGACACACAATATTGTATACGCATTCAATTATGATAGCCTGTTCGAAAATTCTCCATAACATGGCTGCTGCACCCAGGATTGGCTTCCAACGATTGGACTCCTCAACGGTCGACAGCACAGAAAGGAAATTTTGTATACGCATTTAATTATGATAGCCTGTTCTGAGTTTCACTGCAATAGGGCTGCTGCACCCAGGGTTGGCTTCCAACGAGGAGACTCCTCAACGGTCAACAGGACAAAGACGACATTCATTTCATTATGATAGCCCGTTCTAAGTCCACTATGACAAGGCTGCTGCATCCAGGATTGGCTCGGGACAGAGCATTTAAATAGAAGCTTGTTTTAAAAAATGTATTTTTACTATTAACTTATTATTTTATTACCCATTGGTATGGTCCATTCTCAATTATCGATTTTAGAAACAAAATTTAGAACTGAGTCTAGCATATGAAGATTCTCAAGGATTTTATTTCTATAAGTAAAAAAATATCTCAAACCGTAAATGTTGCTTTTCCCTATCTATGACTAAATAGATGGACCTGCGGCAAGATAGTCGTAGTTAAACCGCATGGGTAAACTTAACATAGTAAGTAGGGTAATAATAACGACCACATAATACATATACATAATTATATAGCGTAGGTTTGTATGAACATAGTAACGGCAAACAGCCTTATATCGAACCTCCATTCGTATACAGTCACAACAGAATCGTGACATTATTCATCTGATGACACTTTGTACCTGAACCAATATTATTAGTAGCGTAGCGGTTAGCTCTTTGTTCATTGTATTGAGCAGAACTTTTAGTCGTTCGAAACTAAAACAACGAAGATACACATTCTTCACTTGTAACTTAATATAAGTATAAAAGTTTCTACATTATTAGAAATATACTTCTTTTCACTTTGTATTGTCTATGTTTCGCAGACAGAAAATAGAAACTAACCACAACTTAAATATTTAAACGCGATGTTGATTATCACGTAAATATTATCTATAAAATGAACCTCGTCCCTACTATACATAGGGTCAATTGCCCTTAATATTTCTATTCATTCCAAAGATTCTCTTCAAGAAATTGTGTCTTAGATTTCTGGGTTATTGTTCAGTCAAAGTAGTAACTAGGTAGATATATTAGTTAAAAAACCATAATGAATCAGTCAATTACAGAGAAACCTTTAATACCATAGTATATGTAAAGTAAATTCTATAGTCTACTCATTACCACTATTAACCGTCTGGATAACGTAAATTCTATTTTGTTTAGTTTTTTCTTAGTCTACTTGTTTTTCTTTTTTTTCTCCCCCTTTTATATATCTGTTCATACATTTTTACTTGTGGAACCTTGTAATTGGCCTTATATACATATTAATTTGTAATAACCGTATACCTAGCTGTAAGATTCCTAAAATTAGAAAAAAAAAAAAATAAAAAAAAAAAAAAAATCAGTAAAGATTCGCTGATAGGCTACCCTTTCATTGATCTAACCGAATTCGAGGGCAATGACTTTTCAAACATTGTACCAATTTAAATGATAGATTAATATCAGTATTCATGGATTTATTGCAACAGTAATTGAAAAACAGCATCCATAAAAGGAGTTACCTATTGATTATATTGTTTCTTTTGACATTCTAGATACTATTATTTGGATTTTTTCTTAGTATTTTAGTTATTAATTTATTTGAGTATTTTAACGGTTTCTGTGAGTCAATTTTTACATTATATGACCGAATTTGAGGGCAATGACTTTTCCAACATTGAACCCATTTACATGATAGTTTTATATCAGTATTTATGGTTTCATTGTCTGACGATATTGCTTTCATTTTACATAAAGCAACAGTAATTGTAAAACAGCATCTATAAAATGAGCTACCTATTGCTTATATAGTTTTTTTAAATTTTCTATATACTATTATTTGGATATTTTCTTAGTATCTTCATATTTTCATCTGATTTCTACAATTCACGCTTATTTTAAATTGTTTTATACACTTATGACACTTAACTCATTAGATTTTATATTTATACTTAAAAAAGGTAAGCTACTTGAACCAGTTTCATACAAAAAGCTAGCAATTACTACCTGCTCCTTTCAGTAGGTTGTATATTACTACCTATGGTATATTGTGACATATTCGAGGGCAGTAAATTCTCCAGTTGTATACGAATGTAATGTAATGTAATTACTTATTTAAGTCTTCTACTGCTACCATTAAATTTAATAATAATATCCAAGCTTTTTCTTAATTCTATTCCTGTACTGCTAGTGAGAGTTTATGTAAACCGATCAAAAATATGTTTAACATTATTTAAAATAACATAATAATATTGAAACCACTAGATAAATATACGTTAATAGTACCATGTCGTAAATTTTGCTCATCTGATCATTTTTAAATAGCTTTACGGATAGGAATAGACAGGAATAAACGTTATTTTCAATTCGTTAATAGGCGTAAGCCATTTTGCAAGGAATAATACAAATACGATAGATGAAATGAAATTAAATGAAATGAAATGAAAAATACCTTTATTGTACTAACAAAAATAATTACATTGGTAAAGAAAACTTAAATTCTATTTTAACTTAGTACAAACGGCGGGCTTATCGTTTCGCGATTTCTTACAGCCAACCGTGTAATATTAAATAAAAGTAACAATACAGCTCACATACATAAACATATACACATAAATATACATATACATACATCCAAATATACATACATATACATACATACATAAAAAATATAATTTATAATATAATATATGTATGTATATTATAATAATAAATACATAGAAACTACAGATAAATAATAATAAAAATACCTGCTTATATAAAATGATAGATATTACAAAGTTCTTATGCTTCTATCCAGTCAACAACCCAACGAAAGGGGGAAGGGGGGAGGGGATAGGGGGAGGGTTGGTTCTTAGTTGATATTTTGAGGGATAAAATGTTTTTTCAGTAACACCTTGAAACAGGGCAACGATGTTGCATGACAAATAGCATGCGGAAGCTAGTTCCAAAGTCGAGCAGAATGGACGCTAAATGAGTTAGTGAAAAAAGAAGACTGATGTAGTGGAATTGCTATGGTGTTGTCCTGACATGACCTGAGTGGAACACCATGACTTCCTAACGGGAGAAAAGGTCTTTTAGGTAAGGAGGTGCTGTGGGACTATTTAGGACTTTATAAAGGAGTGAGAGGGCATGCAGATTTCTGCGCTCACGAAATCGAAGCCAGTGAAGTCCATCGCGATATTCGCTTACGTGATCAAATTTACGCAAGTCGAATATATATCGTATGCAGTTATTTTGTAGCCGTTCGAATTTATCCAGTATCTTCTCTTTAATATCTATAGCACCGACATCAGCATAGTCTAGAATTGGAAGTAGCAGTGTTCTTACTATAGTTTGATTAGTTGCTGCTGGAAGGAATCTCTGTAACCTTCGGAGGCTATGAAGGCCATTGAAAATACGACGACTAATTTGGTTGGCGTGTGCCTGCTACGAAAGAAATTCGTCTATGACTATTCCAAGAATCTTGAGAGTTTTGGTATACTCAATAATATTACCGTTTATTTTCAGGGGTGATAGATGAAAGTTTATGAAGGAAAAAGTTGTATAAGTCTGTCCATAGTATAAGTCCATAAAAATATAAAATTGTATAAGTCTTACAAGTGCATACATTTAGGCATAATTAAAAATTTCAAATTATACAATCAAGCATGCAAGCAAAAGAGAAAGCATATGCGATCGAAGACTATCGCGGTTGTTTGACATTATAAATAGGATAGAAAACGAATTTACCGCGTGAAATTTGTAGGACCCGACGTTTCGGTGACGTTGCAGCCGCCGTTGTCAAGGGTAAACTGAAGAGCTGTCAGTCCGTTGTTTTGCGGGTAGGCCGCAAACCGCTGCCGCCACTGCGTAGGTTATAACGGTGGTGGGGGGCCGGGCTCGGAGCGCGGGAATTTTTAAAATCCGTCTTGCACATAACACTCACTGTATCCTGTTTTACGTCTTTGCGTTCGGCGTTCGGCGGCGGGAACATTTTAATCCGGCGATTATTACAAACAAATCGACGGAGTAGCAATGGGATGCCCCGTATCGCCGATAGTTAGTGACCTATATATGGAATATTTTGAGGAATTAGCCATAAAAACCTCCAAAATTAAACCCATTCTCTGGCTTCGCTACGTGGATGATACCTTCTGCATCCTGAAAGGCAACATTCAAACGGTGAAAGAATTCCTGGGTCATCTAAACTCCATACACCCAAAAATCAGTTTCACCTATGAAGTAGAGAAGGACGGCTCCTTACCATTTTTGGATGTCAAAGTGACGAGGAGAAGTGACAATACTCTCGGACATACGGTATATCGGAAGCCCACACATACGGACAGATATTTGCATGCAAGCTCACACCATCATCCCTACCATCTACGTTCAGTGCAAACGTCGCTCGTGAATCGAGCACGCGATCTATGCGACACTGAGCATTTTCCGAAGGAGATGGAACATGTCAATGATGTCCTTAGGAAAAATGGATACGGAAAATATCACGAGACACGCACACGATCTAATACGGACGAAACTCAAAAACCGAGCAGATCAAGAGCATTCTTACCATACGTCAAGGGCGTGACAGATCGAATAAGTAAGATGCTAAACAGATTCGATATAAAAACGATCTTCAAACCGACCCAAAATATAGCTCGATTTTTGAGGCCTGTAAAGGATGTAATACCACTGCAAACCCCGGGTGTGTATAAAGTCGAATGCAGCTGCGGTCTAGCCTACGTTGGACAAACGAAACGGCCCATAGCCACGCGACTGACAGAACACATCAAAGCTGTTAAAAACGTTCAGCGAGAAAAATCGGCGATCTGCGAACATATATTGGATAGCGGAAGTAACCACTGGATGCAGTTTCAAAATCCCATTGTTCTATCGAAGGAACAATTCTACTTTCCTCGCATGATCCGGGAAGCCATTGAAATAAGAAGAACTCCGAACTTCAATAGAGATGACGGCTACAAACTCTCTTCTACGTGGAACCCTCTTCTTAAAATGTTCCCGCCGCCGAACGCCGAACGCAAAGACGTAAAACAGGATACAGTGAGTGTTGTGTGCAAGACGGATTTTAAAAATTCCCGCGCTCCGAGCCCGGCCCCCCACCACCGTTATAACCTACGCAGTGGCGGCAGCGGTTTGCGGCCTACCCGCAAAACAACGGACTGACAGCTCTTCAGTTTACCCTTGACAACGGCGGCTGCAACGTCACCGAAACGTCGGGTCCTACAAATTTCACGCGGTAAATTCGTTTTCTATCCTATTTATAAAGCATATGCGGTTAAATAATTGGTAAGGAGTGGGGATAAGCACTTAAGCACATGCAGTAACGCGGTCATTTTGTTCACAATTTGTTGACACGGATATATGGAATATAAAACCGAATCAAAATCGGCTTGTTATATAAGGAACTCACAGAGAAATATCAAAATCAATGTCTTTGCATCCGTATAGTAATGATGTCTTCTAAATATTTCCTCTGATTATGTTGTATACAGGAGCACCGGTCATTTATATTCTCATTATAAAGTATGCAGTAGTATGCAGTAAGTATGCAGTCGACTACAATGGACAAATCCTTCATCCTAGGCTAGTATAACGATATGTAATAATTCTTTCAACCGTAGGATCAGCGTAGAAGACTCAAAGACGAAGACAATCTACAGTCTAGCTCGCCAGCAGCTTTTAGAGACCGACGCCCTACGGCGAGGCAACGGGAAGGTACCCAGCGGGCAGCCTCGCCCCCTAACTACCAGTTTTGGTAGTACATCTACGTCTGGAATTAACCTTCAGGATACCTTCGTCCTCCCGACTGGTTACGGGTCCGAAGTCGTTTACGAGACCTCTACCTGTTGCCTTACAGCGGTAATTCAATTAAAATTTATCGCGGACCTAGGCGTTCTTTGCCCGTAATGCCACACGGGATCGAGAGGCCCAAGGTCATTTCAAGAGTGGCTTGACAAAAGGTCAACATTCACATTTCCAGGTATTTCTATAGTCTCCAGACTCCTTTAGCAATCAGTCAGAATGCACAACAGATAGGCTTCGCCCCACGATGCGCAAACCGTCCAGTGGCGCCGGGAAGCAATCCCGCCGGGAGAAACCGGTTCACCAGCTTTGAGGCCTAAGACACGCGAGTCTTACCTAGGCTAGCCCAGCCTTCCACGCGAGGAGGCTTCTGAATAGGAGCTGAATCGTGAGTTGAGCCAATCCGAGAACAAAGTGGATCTTGTGGCCGAAGCTGCACGAAACTGTTCACCACCAGTATATTAGATCAAACAGATATCCGAATCATTGAAAACCGGATCAAAAATGTCAAGGCTCTGATGAGACAATGGGACTGTCAGGTGTCATTTATATCGCGCACTTTATCGAGGGCATAAAAGTGTTAAAATTGCGCAAACCTAATAGGTGTGACCTTCGCATAGACACCTGCACAGATGTGACATGATTCCATGCGTATAAGTACTCAGACGAGACGACTTTCGATTGTGCTCGTGATCAATTGGATCCCATCTCAGAGGCTGATACTAAAATACTATTGTCTACTGATATAAAAGTCCGCCTAACCCTCCGCAGGCGCGTCTTGTTTTAAAATACCAATAGGCTATTATGCAATTCATAACGTTTTTATTTATTTAATTAGCCTTCTCATATGACTGTTACAGGTTATCGTTCCAAACTTTTTCAATTTCCGACCACCTAAAGCTTATCAGTTATTTTGGCGCCCCTCTTGTTTGAAGAAATACCTTGCAATTCACATAACACTTTATAAATTAAACCCCTGATGAACGATACCCTGATCCCCTGACACTAAGCTCAATAGTAATTTTAATTGTGATAATTATGCACATAGCAAGGATTTGCATTGAGAAGAGCCCAACCTTGTACTGGTGGATGGTAAGGGTATAATTAGAAGTACCAAAATTATCTCAAAGTTATTAATAATAAAAGTCAACCACATCAACAATAAAAACACCTGAGGGGCCTGCGAATCTATGTAGTGGTAGCGTACAGATAACAGGCGCTTGTATGAGTGCAAAATCGGTGTCTATGGAGAGGTTATACTGTTCTTGTTTTACTATGACCATACTGAGTAGTTGAGTAGGTATATCAAGAAACTGGCTTTAATTTTTCACTAAAGGGCAACTTGAGTTATGAAGTGTGTTACTTCATAACATGTGTTATGATGTTTTAACGATTAGTCGTTTTATCTTCCTGGAGTGAGCGCAGAAGACTTGGACAAAACAGTCCACCGTCAAGCTCCGCCACATGCTCGTAAGAGGCCAACGCCTTAACCGCGAGATAGCCTGGAGTGTTAAACAGCGGGCTTACACTCACGCCCTTACTTCCAATTGCGACCAGATTACTCCAGTCTCTCGATTGGTTACGAGTTCGAGGTCGCTTGCGCGGTCCTCTCCCTTACGAAGCGGTGAAACGGTGTTTACCGAATCTATCGCGGACCACGGCATCCTTTGCCCGGCTGTTCACCCAGGATCGGGTAGCCGATGGTCGTTTCAAGAGCAGTCGCCGTAACGTCAGCAACCACCCCCGCTCTATATGAAACAGTACTATTTCCAGACTCCCCCGACTGTTACTCAGAATGCACTATCGATTAGCTTACGCCGCACGGTGCGCAGACCGTCCAGGAGTACCAGAAGGTTGATTTCTAGAGGAAACTAGCCCTAAAGCCAGAGTCCTATCCAGGCTCGCACTTCATGCGTGGAGGCCGCCGGATATGTGTTGACCCGTGAGTGTGACCAACCCTGAACAGAATGGGTCTTCGTGGCCAACTCAGCAAGGGCCCCATTCATAGGCTCCCATCACTAAAGGGCAGTTCCAAGAAAGAAATTAATACTTTTCCCTTAACTCGATTTTATCTAGAGCTAAGAACCAGAACGATCGGTGTGTATTTTTAAAATGCTGGATATTTCAGGAAAGGCACACATAAGACAGAATCTGGAAATTTGTGTTTTATGAGCCATTAATCTTTTTACCCCTATTTTAGATACAATATTTATTTCTATGTAGGACTCCCTATCACCTCATGAGATAAAATTCATGTTTTTTGGTTTTAGTTTTAATTTTTAAAGACGACAAAGACAAAATCGCGTAATTTATTAGATAGAATGACATATCTTTGGAGTTATAGGATATTTTGACTGTACATAATTATTATATTCTTCATAGTTGTGACAATAAATGATGTAAAAACATTCCGACATGAATATTTTTTGACACCATATAACTTATTTTGGAATAGTATACACGCATAATGAGTCATGACATAAATATTATGGTTTAAAAAATCATCTCGACATTTTGATTATTTATTTATTTTTTTTTTTTTTTTTTTTTTATTTATTGTGTTTATTCACTTATTACTAATCAACATAACAGTAAAACTAAGGCATTGAGAAGTAAAATTAATAAAGATATTACCATAACTATACAAATAGAATGACACTTATAATACTAGCTATCATGTAAGAATAAATAATTAATAGCTTGCAATTTAAACAAGTGAGGGTTGGCGGTAAAAATATCAAAATCTGGTGCCATCGAGTGAATTTCATTTAAGCGCCGCAAAGCACGCGCCAACAAGTTCCACCTCGTAAGGTTAGTGCGCGAGAACGGCTCCGCGAAAAGATGGTGCGATCGAGCACGGAGATAATTATTTGGTATGAATAGATCCACCTTGGCTAGTAAGCTAGGGTTATCAGTTTTACCACGAATTAGATTGAAAATATAGGACATGGTCAGCATTTCTCTTCTGAGACAGAGAGAATTATAGCCAACCATGCCTGTGATAAATGCAGTCGGATACAAAAATGGATAATATCCGTACTGCTTGAAGTACAGAAATCTCAAAAAACACTTCTGTACCTTTTCCAGCATGAGGGTATAAGTACCTTCATGTGGATTCCAAATAGCTGCATTCGTTTCCATGCGACTTCTAACAATCGAGTTGTACAACGTGCGCATAACCCGAATATTATTGAAGTGCTTGGATGCTTGGATTGCCGTATAGTAGTCCTAAGCCCTTAGTATAGTTATAAAAAAAATTAACGTAAATATATTATTTTCTTCGTGTTATTTTGCGGAGAGTTGATACATTTTTTTATAGTTTGCTATGTAAATTATAGTGACTTGTGCATATGAAAATGTTTTTCTTATATAAATGTGATTTGTGCATATTTTACCGTTTTACTACCATCCGACGAGGTTATTAGTTGAAATGAGGATATTGTGAACGCGTATTTTTTTTTCGTGATGAAAACGGAAATATACCTTTTAAATATACCGAGACGATAATGAACTCTTCCAAACTGAAGTCTGCCTGTGTGTTTGTATTCCTCTACGACAGCGCCCAAACGCTTCATCCGATTGAGCTGAAATTTGGCATGCATGCATAATTCGGTCATGGCAAGAGTTGAAAAATGGTCATTGTGGATGAAATCGTTCCACCAGAGGGCGCGCTATTCACGCTTCAATCTCGAAATATCGCCTTTAGAGATTTTAAATACGGCATACAGATGCCTTGTTGGACCGAAATCACGTTGTGAAATTTCGGTTGGAATATCTCATACACAAGCGACACATATAATATTTGAATTCCGCCATATTTCAGAAAATACTACATCGTATTGGAACAGAATCATTTTAATACCACGGAAATACCACAAAAATACCACAAATAATATACTGCGATAATATTCACTTGACAATCACTAGTGAAGTGCGAGAGGAAGGCGGGGTGAGTTTGCGGGGGAGGGGTGAATTAGAGAGGGCGGGGATCGGAGTGGAGGGGGGGGGGTTGGAAAGTTGGTGGGGGAGGGGTGAATTAGAGAGGGCGGGGATCGGAGTGGAGGGGGGGGGGGGGTTCGAGAGTCGGTGGGGGAGGGGGGCTTGTCTGTTTTCCGGAAAAGTCTTGGAATGACACAACCGATTTCTTTGTATTCTTCGACATAATTTAATTTGAGTTTTGCATTTCAAAACTTTTTTTTTCCTTCTTAATTCGTTGTTACTCGTGAATATTCTGAATTACAAAAAACAACTTCATGTTGACTTTTATGATAAGAAGTTACCTGAAACTACCCTCCTTAAAGTTTTACGTATCTCACGTTTGCTACAGCTAATTGCGAATGGTACCTAATTAGTTACTAATTACATATCGCATTAATTACCAACTACATATCGGTCGGTATATTTCTTAGGTGTGGATGGTGAAAAGGAGGGCATGGTAATGATGAGGATGGGGTGGATAGAGGGGGGCAACTTATATCGAGCCCGACGTGAATTAATCAAATGCAAACTTGGCTGGCGTACATGCAATTCATTGAAGTTTGCAACACGTCGCAGGCGCTCTCTTGTTTGCCAGATGGAGCTACGGGTAGTTAATAGGTACCACATTCAAGTCATCTAGGAAAACTTCTTGTGAGTGAATATTGCTGCATGAGCTATTTTAAAATAAAGTATTTAATAATAAACAAAGGCAATAATCGCTGCCATGTAATAATGAAAGCGTACGGCAATAAAACATAATATAATGTTATTATCAATAGAAAGCTCAGAAGCCGATGAAGTGATGGCCGCTTAATATTTAATAATATACCTTTGGAACAAATTCAGTATTATATGCTTATATACATACCTATGATGCTACCTAATTTATTAGCGAGGCTGCAGTTTAAGGAGCTAAGGACCATATTGCAGTTATGCCACTAAGACCCATGTATCCAGTATCGGCCAACTCGCGAATCAACACCCATCCGGCAGCCTCCACGCAGAAGTTTCCCATAAGAAATAAGAAATAAGAAATAAGAAAAATTTATTTTCATAAACCCGATCTGGGTATAGAAATTACTTTACAAAAAATTATTATATATATAATAACATTACGAAATTACAACAAATAGTATTTCTACAAATGAAATTACATTTTAAATTATAAAAAAGTGTATAAAAAGTTCTGCGATCTAAGCCAACAGTGTATAAAAAAAGTGTATAAAAGTTCTGCGATCCAAGCAAAGCATTCGACTGTATAAACATCAATACCCTGGTAGACAAGCTAAACCATCATGGAATTAGAGGAGCGGCCAATTCACTCATTAAATCGTACCCACAAAACAGGCAGCAAGTGGTGGAGATTAAAATAATTGATGGAATTGAGGAAAAGGCTGAGCAATCGAGTTGTGAAATAGTAAACACCGGTGTGCATCACGGCTCAACATTAGGACCTCTCCTCTTCAAACTCTATTGTAACGATTTAGCCGACAACATAACATGTGCCTAGACTGTCCAACTCGCAGACGACACCACGCGCATTCTTGAAAGTGACTATAGAGCAAAAATGGAGGATCCAACAAGCGAAACACTTTTTGAAGTCAATGACTAGTTTAGAGTGAACCCGATGTCGCCAATTTAAGCAAAGCAGTGTTGATAAACTTCTCAAATAAAAAAGAAAAACAGTTAAATTACTCTATTGAGATTGCCAAGTCCACTAAATTTCCAGGAACTTACACCGACTAAAACATGTCACGGAAAACCCACATAGACCAGCCCAAACCAAAATTGTGTTAAGCCCGCTATGCGGTATCCAGATCGAGAAGGATATTGGACGAAAAGGAAATTGAGAGTGCATACCATTCTCCGGCCGAATCCCGCTTGGGACATCGGATCCTATTGCTGGCAAATGCCACTGATATTAAAGAGGTATTTATTTTACAAAAAAGAGCCGTGAGAGCAATACGCGGATTAAATAGGAGAGAATCCTGCAAACCACCATTTCGTGAACTAAAGATCCCCACCGCTTATGTCATACCTACCCACGAAAGCCCGCGCGAGTTCCACAAAAACAAAAATAAAGGAAAGCACCAAGCTCTTGCCCAATTACATTCCCATACAGCTCTTGCCCAATTACATATACACATACATATACATATATATATATATATATATTAAAATTCCTTAAGGTCATATAAGGATTTCTCAATTAAATATTTTTTCGTCTCTTTCCTGAATTTGTCATAATTTTCAATATCTTTCATGTTTTCTGGTAATTTATTATAAAAATTGAGGCTTATGTAATGAGAAGTACGCTGGAATTCAGTAGTTGATGGGTGCAATGCCTGGACGTATAGGGACTTATTCCTTGTATTGTCGTAATGCATGTCAGCGTGAGTTACATAACTGTTTCTGTGTTTGTAAAACTCGCACAAACACTCATGAACATATATACCAAAAACGGTGAGAATACGCAGTGTTTTAAAAAGAGGTTTGCATGATTCTCTTTGTCCTATGCCTCTGATTTGTCTCACCGCCCTTTTTTGCAGTATGAAAATATCCGTTATATTTATAAAATTACCCCACAACAATATACCATATCTCAAATGAGATTCCACCAATGCATAATATGCTCCAATAACCTCCCTTTCTTCCATAATGTTTCTTATCTTAGATATAGCATAGCAGGCGGAAGATAGCTTGGCCCTAAGCTGGTCCCTGTGTACTCCCCAAGACATATTCCCATCCATATAAATACCTAGGAATCTAGTAGATTCTACTTTCTCTATAGGGAAATTGAGTTTTATGTTGGTTGTTTCTTTTTTACCTGAAAAATTAACCAAGGCGGTCTTATCAATATTTAAAGACATTTTATTTGCCCTAAACCAGTCTTCTAACTCGTGAAGGGTAACGTTAATTCGCTCCTCCATGTTTGCTAATGTATCACTTTCAAGTACGCACGCTGTATCGTCAGCAAATTGTATGGTCTTGGCTATGCTTATATTCATAGATAAGTCATTGGTGTATAATGTAAAGAGTAATGGACCCAAGATCGAACCCAACGATCGAATAAGAGTCAACCTGCCGGCGCTCCTGAACGGTTTGCGCACCGTGCAGCGTCAGCCAATGGATTGTGCATTCCGACTATTATTCGCGGGAGTCTGGAAACGGCTTTGTTTCCTATAGATCGGGGGCGGTTGTTTACCTTGTGGCAGTCGCTCTTAAAACGGCCATTCGTCTACCGAACACCGAGTTAACAGCCGGGTAAAGAATGCCGTGGTCCGTAATAGATTCGGTAGACACTGAGTCACCGCTACACAAAGGAGAGGACCGCGCAAGCAACTTCAAACCTGTAAATCTGGCCATAACTGGTAGCAATGGAGGTTGGTCTGCCCGCTGGGTTAACTACCTGGTGCCAGGCGGTAAGATTTGGTCTCTTGCGGGCTAGTTGACGGAGCTAGACAATGGATTGTCATTGTCTAAGTCTTCTACGCTAATCCCATGGCTGAAAGAACGATCAAATATCGTTATACAAGCCTGGAGTGACGGTTTCGCCTATTGTAGTCGACACCATCCAACTGAGGCTGCAGTCAGTAATTCAGGATGGAGAAACTTCTCTGTAACCGTAAATTACCACTTCACCGCAGAATACGAATGTCAAGATAATACATATTTTCCAATATCTTCTATCGGATGGAAAGCTGGGCCCTCACTCGCACCAGACAGATGAAGGTCTTTAAGTAATGGATTCAAAGAAAATGCTTCGTATTCCGTGTATAGAATGTTAAAGGGAAGGATCAAATGAAGAAACTTAGAAATACTCAGCTACCATTATGAATGGAAAGTTCAATACTTCTGACATGCATATAATAAGGCGTTGACATAAAGAATGCTGCAGTTATTTTGCAAGACAGGATCGAGGGTTGCTGAAAAAAGAATGGAAGAAGGATATTCTAAGTCAAAATCACAAGTGAACAGTAGGAACAAATTACAACATCCCTGTGTCGTGCAGTTGCTTCGAGAATAAATAAGAATAGATAATAAAACTAGTTATCCAGATATTTGCTATATGTCCATACTGCTGAAAAAGCTCGGGATCCTAGAATTGTTTTCGGACGGGATAATATTGGTCAACAAACGGAACAGTGACATATATGAACACGACCTTCTTTAAAAGGTGTGGAAAGCGAAGAAACCTGCCATAACATTTGCATAAACACTGGAGCAATAATTTTAATATAATCGAATTTTAAATTGGTCTTCTATTTAGGTCAGGGATATGTGAGTCATAGTCGCTTAATATCAGATATTGGATCAGGCCCTTCAAGAGGCAGAAGATGGAATAAATGTTAACAAGGTTTCGAACACTTACTGACTCGACGAAGGACCAGTCATTTAAAAAGTCTGAATATCAATATTATGATGAAAACAAGTTAATTACTGCATGAGGTTCGTATCACCCGCTATTGCAGCAAGTCTGCAACCGCCGTTGTCCAGGTTACACAGTCTGTCCTATACAACGGCTTTTGCAACATCACCGAAACATAGATTGCTACAAACTGCACGCGGTAAATCTATTCTTATCTTGTTTATAATGTCAGACAACTGCGATAGTTTCGATTATATAATATCATGAAAGTTTTATCCGAGAGCAGGGTAGGGTGAACCAGGCACAAGAGAAAAAGGAGATATCTGGAAGATTGGACAAACAATTAATTAAAAAATGTATGTCAAACGCCCATACGATTACTTGAAGTGAGGCGGCACGAGACACTATCTCCAACCAGCTATCATTCATTAGTACTAGAATACAACGATCTTTTACTAGTCTCGTATACTTTTATTGCGATCGCGATCACTAAAATTGACAATTGAAAAATATAAATGTGAGATTTTTTTATTAGAATGTTATTTGATTACTTTTCAAGGTTTTCTTAGCTGGCAATAAAAAAATGATTTCTGGCAATAAAAGTTTCAAAACATTTGAGACAATTTCCCAAAATCTGCTATGGAGTCTCCAAAATCTGATAGGATTTTCATACTTCCAAAATCTGATAAGTGTTTTACTCTTTCTGGAAACATACCTATGTACATATAAATATATGTCGATCATCCCTTATTGTTTCGGTTTAGTCACAGCTATAATATTAACATTATTTTATTCTATAATACCTTGAACAATACTGAAAGTTAGATAGGAAGTAAATGCATTTTCATGGTTAGAGGAAAGACACAAGAGAGTCATTCTCAATAATAAATCTGTACGCCGTTTCTAAGAAAAAATCGACCTTCACATATTTCACCTTTTGGCCTTTAATTATAATTATAAGGCCTTTTGGCCTTTAATGATAAATAAGGCCTTTTGGCCTTTAATGATAATATAATAATGATTTTTTTTTATATTAGTAAAATGATGAAAACCTGAATTATGTATCAAACGGTCACTTTGATAGCGGGGACATTGCAATATTATTTTAAAACAGCAGTCAAAAATTGAAAACTAGAATAAATGTAGGTATTCATTATTAGATAAAATATTAGCAAGCTGTTAAAAATTAAACGGTTCACCATATAATTTCTAATCAGGTTTGTTGGGCGGCAACAGTACACACATGCAAATACTCATATCGGCTGTGTTAAATTTTACACGACTGCCCAACAAAAAGGAGTGTAATGTGTTCAGGGTTCAACTATGTATGTTTCTGTTTTTTTATTCTACCATAACCTATAAACACTTGAACCGATTTAAAAGTGTGTGGTATTGTTAGAATCGTTATGTAATGCCGAGTGTCATAGGGTACCTTAACTAAAATATCAAGTAAGTAGTTTTCAAAATGTCCAAATGTCTAAATTAACATAAATATATCGTGTTTAGTGTTAAATGAAAGGTCTGATTGAGCACATTCCGGAAATAGACATCTACAAATCTATGTGATATAATCTACAAATATTTACTAACAAAAAAAAATACTATAGTTCCATAAAAAAATACTATAGTTCACTTTCAGTAACGGCATTCATGTTTTTATTCTTTTTAACATATTTACTTGTATTTAATTTGAATAAATATATTATTTGACATCGTTCAGTAAAACAAATGTGCTTTGTAATGCGTTATTTTTTAAATTTAATAAACACATGTTTACATTTACTTTAATTTAATGTATTAACTTACAATGCAGAATACACGCTTTAGGATTAAACGTTTTTTCATGTAAAATTTTAGAATGAATGTTAAATTTTGGATGGAATCATTTTAACGTATATTTTTTTTAAACTTGTCTAATTTTCAAAAAATTGTAGGTAAAATATTTATTACATAAAACTATTACAGAATTAGTGGTAACCCTACAACAAACCGATTACATACACCTTACAAAGAGTGTAAATAGTAACCTGTCCAAATCCAACATTATAATAATTATTATAATTTTCATGCCTTGCATACGTTAAAATTATCTGTCAGTTCAAGTTACCGGCTGTTAAAGATAAAATAATGTTATTATATAATTTAAACTGTATTTGCACATAGTTAAGGTGAATAATAATGTTACCAGGATATAATGCCGAGGGTATCGACCTTTCGGATGTGGTTTTTGCTATAAAATATTTTCACATAAATTGAATAAAAAGTAAATTTAACAGTCCGTCGATAAATTTTTTTTTAAAATAAGCAAGTATTATTGCTTATGATTTTAAACACTCCTCTATGAATTTGAGAAGAAATTAAATTCAAAAAATTGTTATAAAAAAAGGTGTTTTTCATTCGTTTTTCACCGTCAGTATTTCTAATTTATTTTTAACTTAATAGACTTGATGTCTAAATAGACTTAAGATGTGTCTAAACTTTTTATTTATGTGAAATTAATGACTTTTATTAAAATTTTATTTCATTTGAATCTGAAATTTATTTTTATTATTTATTTACAGACCTTATTTTATATTTCGTGTAACCTTTGCCTATCGTGATATCTGCCATAAAAAAACTATTTTTTTGACGAGATGTTTGGAGATAACACTCTTTACTTTTACGTTGAGAGAAAACACTCTTTACTTTTATATTTTTAATTTTTCTTGATCGGAGGTATAAAACCACAAAAATTCCAAAAAAAAATATCAACGAGATGAATCCCTTAAAATTATATCCTGCTCGAATTGACTTTGACCTTTCGAAAAATTTCAAAATCTCCAAAATATTCGAATTTTCTGGTTTTTATAATATTCATTAGCACTGGCCTTGTTTGAAGTATTTCAAACAGTGTCGTTTCAAACTCGATCAAGCCACAATATCTGCAGTATTCTTTTGTACACACATTTCACATACGTCTATCTTTTTACACATGTCCTGTGTAAACGTTCGTGATTCAGAGCCATACAAAACCATTGGCATACAATGGATAATGCGTACGCGTTGCAGCATTAAGTTCCTGGCACATACTATCGTGGTTAGTTTATTCTGCCATGCTTGTTCAATTCGGCAACGGATTTCCAAGCTGTGACTCCATTTTACATTCACGTAACTTCCAAGGTATTCATATTTCCTTGCTTGTATTCTGTTAAGAAAGATTGGCGTTTGAGCATATTAGTCCAAGGAGCAGTGACAAAAAGTGCAAGAGTTTTGCAGAAGCTGATACTTTCAGATCAGACAGTATTTTGGCCACAGAATACTGTCCCCAATAGATGTCCATTATATTGCGCGGTACATTAGATCGATGCGTAATAGTTACCGAAGTATAGTTACCGGCTTATTTAGCTCTAGAGCCGTACTCATGTTGACACGTATATTAACAGTATCCTGGGGTACCCATTTACCCCGTGAACCAAAAAATTTTTTTAAAGGAAAGTGAAGCATATATTAAAATGAAAAGTCGACATATTATTACCACATTTAGGAAGCCTTTACTTGACATAATAAAGACTAATTACGAGGAACATTTCATCCAGTCGTAGCACACTTTCAATTGATGCTCATATGTAAATAAATGCTTTGCAGATGGCACAAATGGCACAGTGCTGTCGAGATTTTCGGTCTTTAGATCTTGGGCAAGCTATACATCTTTCCATTTTCGAATTCTGAGGCATTGGTGTGTTGGACGGTTTTTTTTTCGATAATACCACCAATAGTTTGCTGAAGTGGTTGGCGAAGTTCTTTTTAAAAAGCGCTTTTCAAAGTACTGTTATATGAGGTGCATTGCAAGAGACTTTAGATAGGAACGCCTATTTGCAAATACTTGTTTTCCATTGATGATAGACGATTGCATCAGTATCTGGGCATTAATCCCAATTACATATATTAAATATTCCATAAAACAAGCATAGGCTCCAGCGTCGAGTTTTACGTGAAACGCTATATGTGTGGCACAATTGGTCGAAAGGGTTAACTGCGATCTTTGTTTTATTAGAAAAGCTTAATATATCCAGGAGATCGACTGTTTTGTCTTTATCTGGTAAGTATTGCATTATTGACAACATCATAATATCTTGATCTTCCGTTCGAAAATCCGGTATGACCATCAGGCTCTTCTTGCAAAACATCCTCAAGAACTGTTGATTCTTTGTCACTTTCATCCATAAAGATCCTAACAATTTCGTTTCCAGTCAAAAAGCATGCGAAGTGGAAGCCATGTAAAATTAAATATAATATAAATATAAATTAATTATTATTTAAAATTAAATATAGATATAATTAAGAAGTCGTAACAATAAAAAATCTAAATGGAATTGCTGTGAACACTATTATATAGTAGATACATACAATATTCGACATTAATTACTGTATAATTAATTACTCTTACTGACAATATACACTCCATAAAACAAAGCAAAACAACGTTTTTTTTAAAGAATTATAGGTACCTAACTATATTATTGAATAAAACTTACGTTAACCGTATCCAGGGGTACCGGGGTACCCTAAGATCTCACTGCAACGTCCACGAGGTAGCACGCGTGGTGGCCGGATGACGAGCGAGCGTGCTCCCCGCCCATCTTGGATTACCTAAAGCCGCGAAACAAATGCGCGCATACTTATAAAATAATTTTGATTTTATATTGAAATTTTCGACTTGTACCCCACGGTAGGGTTCTAGGGTTAAAGGGACTTCATTTTTGTGACATGTATAGAGCAGGGGTCTCCAAAATACGGCCCGCTGACCGGATACGGCCCGCGTAGCTACTTTATCCGGCCCGCGCACGTTTGTGTAAACATGCCACGCGAGCGCGAAGCGGTGCCATCAGGCACTCATCATTCGTCATCGAAACGACAAATACAAAAACGACAAATACAAAAAGACAAATACAAAAACGAAAACATAATTGACTTTTATAAGTGAAGATTACCCTAACCTGAAGAGACTGGCTCGAGGACTACTATCAGTGTTCGGAACGACGTATTTGTGTGAAAAAACTTTCTCAAAAATGAAGTACATCAAATCAGCTTACCGCACAAGGCTCTCTGATGAACATCTACAGTCTCTTTTAATAATAAGTACTTTAAAACTCAACCCCATTATTAAAGATATGATTGATCGAAAACTGCATGTGTCACATTAATAAACATGTATTTTTTTACAAAATTGTTTTATTTTTCTCATTATTATACTAAATATTACTCAAGGAAGTACCTACAATATTTCGAGTTTACAATTTATTAAAATTGATTGACAACTTTATGTGTCACATTTATAAACATTTATTTTTTTACAAAATTGTTTTATTTTTCTCAATAATATACTTAACATTACTCAAGGAAAGTACCTACAGTTTTTCAAGTTTACAATTTATTAAAAAATATATATGGAAAAAAATACGTTTGATTCTCGCTCGCCAATATTATTTGACAGGTCAATGTGGCCAGCCTGTAAAAAAGTTTGGAGACCTCTGGTATCGAGTAATGCTGTTTTAAAAGTCTGGCTCCCCAACTATATTTCTTGCGACCAATTATCATAAACTTGTTAATGTTTATTAATACGCAAAGTGCTATTTTCTTATTATATAGGAACATATTTTATTATTATGGTTGGGATATACCATTATATTTATTATAATTATATTATATTATCTTTTACATATTTATTTATTTATAATGTGTTTACCGTTGTATAGTTCAAAAAGTAAATATATTAAAAGTAATACAAAACGCGTTTTCCGTTACAAAAAGTGAAGTACTGTATTCAAAATGATCTTTTAAATTGTTTTTTAATGAAATATTTGTTTTTTTATGTATTTAACCATGAAAACATGTATATTTTCGGAATGTACTCTTTTAATGTAATGAATGTAATTTTAATAATTAATAGAATGTAATTTTTTTTGAAATTTCATTTCACCCTAACCATGATATATTTATGTACATAAATATTAACTTCATGGTACCCTACGACTTTCGGGATGGCATAACAATTCTAACAATACCACATACTTTTAAATCGGTTTTAGTGTTTAGAAGTTATAGTGGAATAGAGAAACGGAAAACATAACTAAATGAACCTCCTTTTTTGTTGGGCAGTCGTGTAAAAATACGAATATGTACTATTATTGAATTTCTCAAAAATCACAATTAATGAATTTATTATACCTTATAACTTATTATACCTACTTATCGGCTACCCGATCCTGGGTGAACAGCCGGGCAAAGGACGCTGTGGTCCGCGATAGATTCGGTATACAATGATTCACCGCTTCGTAAGGGAGAGGACCGCGCAAGCGACCTCGAACTCGTAACCAATCGAGAGACCGGAGTAATCTGGTCACAATTGGAAGTAAGGGGGTGAGTGTAGGCCCGCCGGGTAACACTCCTGGCTAAAGGCGTTGGCCTCTTACGGGCTTGTGGCGGAGCTAGACGGTGGACTGTTTTGTCCTCGAGTCTTCTGCGCTCACTCCAGGGTGATAGAACGACTAATCGTTAAAACTTCCAGAGGTGACGGGCTCGCCCGCTGTAGTCGACAACCCTAGTTATACCTACCTATATTAAAGTGTCCATGTGCAATATCTGTGTACATTAAAATATCGAAATCAGTAGGCCTACGGTAATGGCTAATTGATACGGGCATGGCCAAGTTACATACATTTGGTTAAAAATAAGAAATTTTATAAATCGTATTTCAAATAAATAATTAAATAGAATACAGTTATATCTTTTCACGTCCATGATTCTCATTTTGATAGAAAGAGAAAGACATGAAACTATTTTGCTAATAAATAAGTAATTAGGAAAAGAAATGCAAATGAATTTAAATGGGTATTGTCGTTTTGCTCGTCCTCGTAAGTTAAAACCCAAGGTTGACTGAGTTTTGTAGGCCAAAAGTAAACCCTGTTTCTAGTTATTATATAAGATGATCAAATGATGAAAAGTTATCACGCTGTGCAGTTTTCATAGTGTACCAATAATATATGTATAAGATTCGAAATGCAGTATGATGCATGCGATCCATTACACTTGAGCACTTATGTAAATGGGGACTGCATTGCGGTCGGGTATACACATTTTTTATTAGGGAGGATGCACTCGCAACACTTTTGTTAAGCCTTCAATTTAACGCGTTGCTGGCGGAAAATTTTACCAAAAAATATATACGAAATAACGATGGAATGAGCCGAAATCCAAAATTACAAGTTGTAATTAATCGTCAAAAAGAAAATGAGAAAGGTCATAATATTCTATTTAACAAAGGGAGTTCAGGAAGAGAGGTAATACTTAGTCGTAACTTTAACAAAATTCAGATTTCTACTTTTATTTTATTGGCCCACCAAGGAGGTCAAGCATTGTGGATTTTTTTTCGAAATCAAGACGGATATTCAATTTGACGAAACCCCCCGAAGCGATTAATACCATTGCCAGCCTGAAGTCTGTCTATGTGTGTGAATATCTCCGCGATAGCGCTCAAACGCTTTAACCGATTGAGCTGAAATTTCACATGCCGGCATTATTTAGTCATGGCAAGAGTTGATAAAATTGCGGTTGAAATCGGCTTACCAAAGGGTGCGCCAGTCTTTTACTTCAATACTGTTTTTTTATACTTTACTCTAATATTTTTTGTACATTTAGCCACATTGTTATCAATGTTATAAGTAACTCGGAAAAATTGAGGTCAGAAAAACTAATTAAAATAAGTAATACAAATTATGTAAGAATTAGCCTAATTAACGAAAAAAACTTATTATTTTTATAATTAATGAATGTACTTAATTAAATTTGAATAATATATAATAATAAATAAATAACACTATAATACAAATCAAAATACTTTATATAAATTTGTAAGGATAATAAAATGTAGGTAAAACAATATGGAAAATACACATATAAGTAAATACGATTTCAATAAATAATAAATGCTATATCGCATAAACATATTTACAATTATAATTATTATTATGTATATTATTTATTATTATATATTAATTATATTTATAAACATAATATAATATTGGAGTAAGAGATTTGAAATTCGGTCCACAAGTGCCTTGTTGGGCTAAAATCACATTTTAAAATGTTGGTTCAAATATCTCCTAAAAAAGCGACACAAATAATATTTAAAGTCAGGCATATTAAATAAAACACTTTTTGTTTGGGAAAAATACTATTTTAATACCACGGAAAATAGGTAGGTACCACGAATTGGCGGGCGGGTGGAGATTGGGTTTATCGCGATGATCGGTATTGATGTTTCCCGTTAGTGTGGACCCCAGCATAATAATTATCGAAATTCCGAAAAAATGGAGATCTGTTAGACCAAGGTCTTGCGAGTACGATGGGTGACGAAGTCTCCGGTCTCCTGCTACTTGGCAACTGTTTGGTGTGAAGTGTGTAGTCGTGAGTTGTCATGCGGAAGCAGTGACGAAAAACGATTGACGAGGCTTGATATTTCAAATAAAGCGCTTGTCACATCAGTTTTTGCCGTTTTTGACAAATTCTGTATCAGTACCATGAATTTAGAAATTCGGAATGGCCACACTAGCTACACTGAACACTGAACTGCAATGATTTATGTAAAAACATAATATTATTATTTTGTTGATTTCCATTTTTTTTTCTTTTTTTTATTTTTTTCAAATAAGCCAGTTGGTAGGAATCCCTACTCTTGGTATAGTCAAGTTGAATAACTGGTATTATACCTTATGTGGTATAAATATTTTTTTACATATCGACTATTATTTCTTAATTGTAAAACAATTAATATTTCAATTTAAAATAAAGCTTTAAGATCTTTTAAAAAATAATTGGAGCTGCTTAAATACTGCAGATAGTCAAAATATAAGAACCAAGAGTCGGTTATAAAACAGTAAAATTAAGATTATAAAAAATAGAAAATTAAATCAATAACAATGTAGCAATAGAAATGGTCAATATATTTTTTTATATTATAATCCATCTTTGATAATCAATGCTTGGATTTAGTAATGTAAATAATCAAAATTAGAAAAAAAAATAATAATTAAAGATTGTAATATAAATAATTATGGAAGATTAGGAAAATCAATACTCTCAAAGTCCTTAACAGAATACATTGGGTTCTTAATAAGCATATCCTGCACCTTGCTCTTAAATTGAACGTCTCCAAGACCCCTGTCTCACAATGGAATCTTGTTATAAAATATATTGGAAATCCGGTATGTGGTTCGACCGCAAAGTGTTGTTTACATTCGTGAGAAGCTAAAGCGTTTAAAAAATATCGTTCATTGCAAAAATGGAGTGGCGGCAAACCGTGCACGAATAGTTGCGGAATAAACGAGTCTCACTGTCTTCTCCGCCGCCGACGGCCACATTTTGTAATCAAATCGAAATCAAAACCGCAGACCATGAATAACAATTATTATAATAATATTTGTCATCTTGTTTGTAATTATGTTATTGTTGAATATTGTTGCGCCGAATATTCGACAACTATTCCGTAGTCGGCTTAATCGGCATCTTTTACTTTCCAACCCACCAACTGAAGAAGAGGGAAAGTATTATGAACACGGAATTTTTATTTTCAATATTTCGATATATCCATTTTGAGTCCCCCTAAGACGAGTAAGACCATTTCTAGTTTGAAATCTGTCTGTGTGTATCTGTTTGTCTGTTTGTTATTATTCCTCCTTGATAGCGCCCAAACGCTTCTTCCGATTGAGCTGAAATTTTTCATGCAGGAATCATTTGATCTTAGCAAGAGTTCAAAAGATTGTGGTTGAAATCGATCCACCAGAGGGAGCGCTAGTCATATCTCAATCTCAAAATATTGGACTTGAAATTCGGTACATAGGTGTCTTGATTAGCCGAAACCACATTGTAAATTTAGGTTGGAATTTCACATATACAAGCGGCACAAATAATATTTACACTCCGCCATATTTAAGAAAATACTAAATACTAATATGTAAAATATATAATATAATATATAAAATACTAAATACTACATAATATTGGAAAAATACAATTTTAATACCATTCAAAGAACTGAAAATATGGTACGAAAATACTGCGACTATACTACTACAAAAATCGTAGAAAAAAAAATCGCGATTATAATCGAAACTACACTATAGGGAGGAGTTTTGTGTGCGGGGGAGGATGTTGTGGGTTGGCGGGAGTTGGCATGAGAGGGGTTTGTGCGGAGGGGGAGGGGTGCGGAGGCCTGGTCTACTTGCCGGAAAAGTCTTGAGTTTATTCAATCGATTTTAATTTCCCGGACCAAGTAAAAGTTTTTTGAACGCGCCAAAAATAAAATCGAGATGAAGACGAAAACATCCATTTTGACGACTAATACCATTTCGAGATTGAAGTCTGTCTGTGAGTATGTGCGTGTGTGTGTTTGTGTGTGTATTCCTCTACGATAGCGCCTAAACACTTCATCCGATTGATCTGAAATTTATCATGCAGGCATCATTGGCTCATGGCAAGAATTGAAATGATTTTAGTTGAACCAGAGAGCGTGATAGTCAAATCAATCTCGTAATATTGCAGTTAGAGGCTTTAATTTCAGTACACAGTTGCCTTGTTGGATCAAAATAACTTTGTAAATTTAGTTGGAATATGTCGTAAGAAAGTGTTTAAAATAATATTCAAAATCCGAAATCATTTTTGGAAAAATACCATTTTGATACCACGGTAAATAATACAAATACACCACGAGTAGGAGCGCGGGGGGAGGCTAGATTGACGCGAGTGCGGGGGGGGTTGTCTACTTGCCAGAAAAGTATTGGGGTGACACAACCGATTTTTTTAATCGACATCTTGTCGTGGTACAGCCGAAAAGAGAAACTAATTTCGTTTGATTTTGTGAACTTTAGATACTATTTATTTCAAATCACTGTAACACAAAAACTGTAACGTTTCAAGTTTGATTCCACTCAATAGTCAATAAGAAACACTATCAGATCAAAGAGTTGTGGGTATTCAAAATAGATATGACACAAGCGCGAATTGAGAATATTGATGCGATATTTTGATTGTACATTATTATAATTATTCGAATAGCCGATCTTTTTTTATTCAAATTGCCGAATATATGTGATCTAAAAACTAGAGAGCTAACTGCCCTGGAACAAGTCCTTGCACTTAGTTGGGCAGCAACAGTACATACATGCTAATGCTCATATCGGCCGTGTTCAATTTTAATTTTAATTACATATTTTTTTATTGATATGATTATTAGTGATACTTATGCATTGTAAATGAATTGTTAAATTAATTAATTAAATAAATAAATAAATAATAAGAATCATATCGTAATCGTAGTGTGTTATGCTGCTAATTCTTCAAAACTAAATATTACGGGAAGCAAATAAAACCCTACAATAAATTAAAATATTATGTAAGCTAAACATATATTGTCGTAGGTTGTTATTACGTTGATTATTATAGAATTATTATAATTATTACGTTATTACATTATTACGTTGATTATTTATAGAATACAATACAATAATAGAAGAGAATAATATAAAATCGAAGACTATCGCGGTTGTTTGACATTATAAATAGGACAGAAAACGAATTTACCGCGTGAAATTTGTAGGACCCGACGTTTCGGTGACGTTGCAGCCGCCGTTGTCTAGGGTAGACTGAAGACCTGTCAGTCCGTTGTTTTGCGGGTAGGCCGCAAACCGCTGCCGCCACTGCGTAGGTTATAACGGTGGTGGGGGGCCGGGCTCGGAGCGCGGGAATTTTTAAATTCCGTCTTGCACACAACACTCACTGTATCCTGTTTTACGTCTTTGCGTTCGGCGTTCGGCGGCGGGAACATTTTAAGAAGAGGGTTCCACGTAGAAGAGAGTTTGTAGCCGTCATCTCTATTGAAGTTCGGAGTTCTTCTTATTTCAATGGCTTCCCGGATCATGCGAGGAAAGTAGAATTGTTCCTTGGATAGAACAATGGGATCTTGAAACTGCATCCAGTGGTTACTTCCGCTATCCAATATATGTTCGCAGATCGCCGATTTTTCTCGCTGAACGTTTTTAACAGCTTTGATGTGTTCTGTCAGTCGCGTGGCTATGGGCCGTTTCGTTTGTCCAACGTAGGCTAGACCGCAGCTGCATTCGACTTTATACACACCCGGGGTTTGCAGTGGTATTACATCCTTTACAGGCCTCAAAAATCGAGCTATATTTTGGGTCGGTTTGAAGATCGTTTTTATATCGAATCTGTTTAGCATCTTACTTATTCGATCAGTCACCCCCTTGACGTATGGTAAGAATGCTCTTGATCTGCTCGGTTTTTGAGTTTCGTCCGTATTAGATCGTCACCGAAACGTCGGGTCCTACAAATTTCACGCGGTAAATTCGTTTTCTGTCCTATTTATAATAGAAGAGAATAACCTTATGGTGCTATAAAAAAATTACTTAATGAATATTACACTGGTTTTTAAAAAAAGGCAATTTATGCACAAATGGCGGAATTATCGCTATAACGATATCTTACGGTCAACTATTTGATAAACATTCCTTATTGTCACCGTACAATACACACAGAAGTAGTAAAGGTAGATCTAACATCAACTTATACAAATATATGTCAATAACTTATGCTAAAGTTGACCAGGGAAGGATAAAGGAGAGGACAAGGTGAGGTATTTAGTTAGTGGTTGTGTGGAAATAAATGCTTCTTCAACAACTTTTTGAAAATCTGATAGAGTGAAGGAGGTGATTCCGTAAAAGAATGCTTGTAAACAGAAGAATGATGTATCGAAATTGCGAATGTGTTATCCCGGCATGATCGAAGTGGAAGACCATGGCCTCCCGAAGGGGGAAAATTCTCCTTGAGATAGGAGGGCGAAGTGGGGCTATTGACTATGTTGTAGAGTAGCGACAACGTATGCAAATTTCTTCGATCGCTAATAGGAAGTCAATGAAGTTGCTTACGAAAGCAGCTAACGTGGTCGAACTTTCACAAATTGAAAAAAAAACCTGAGGAAGATATTTTGCAGACGCTCCAGCTTTTTCAAAATAACCTCACTGGCATCTATATAACAAACATCACCGTAGTCAAGTATTGGTGTTAAGAGTGTGGACACAATCATTTCTATATGTGATATGCGGAATAATGACTGAAGCCGCCGGAGACTTTGAAAATCATGGAAAATTCGACGACTTACTTGGTTTACTTGATATTACCAAGAAAATTGTTGATCTATTAGAACTCCAAGGTTCTAAACATTTTGGTATATTCGTCAATTTTTCCATTTACACAAATTGACGGTAATAATGAAGTATCCATTTTTGACAATGTTATTTTTCCGCCTATCACAATTGCTAGCGATTTATTTGGATTTATATTATTACCATGTTTTATCGTCCAAGCAGATATTTGACCTAAATCGGAGTTCATTATAGCCATGGGTATGCAAAGGTCATCTGGCCTGGTATGATAATAGATTTGAAGGTAAAGTCAGCGTAAAAATCGTATGATGATGTTAGGCCCTTAGCAATAGGGTTGATAAAAAATGAGAAAGGTAACTGGGACAAAACTCCTTCCTGCGGAACGCCAGTCGTAAGCTCAACCAGGTCCGATTTAATGTCGGCGGTTTTGACATACTGGTGGCGTCCACGTAAGTAGGAGTCAAACCATGTAATAACCCATTAAGAGCACGCAGGCGTTCTAGAATAAGGTCAAATTCAACTGAGTTTGAAACGCATTTGAAATCAAGTAAAGAGAGAATAGTACGTTTCTGTCATTCTTAGCGCATCTAATGTCATCACTGACTTTGACAAGTGATTATGTATTCACATTTTTGTAATCAAAAGCAAAGGAAATGTATTCTGAATTGGTTTTCTATGATTGATTCGTATATTTATACTACATAAGTTAGCAGATTTTCTGATCTGGTATACTAGATTCCATATGAAAATACTACTAATAATACTACTTATTTATTGAAAAAAAGGAAAAAAACCTATCATGTAACTTGCACTTACAATGTCTACACATTATTATACAGTTAAGTATACATTGTTGGACCAAAATCACTTTGTGAAAGGTTGGAATATCTCGTATAGAATGTCATAACAATATGAATAATATAAAATCGATTGTTTATTACATTTATTACGTTAACAATTTGTTATTATCGGATATCGCTATGATTTTCATCACTTTGTGGACAGTTTTGTGACAAATAATACCCTCTAGTTGTTCTCGCAGATATAACAATAATACAGATGGATTTCGGTTCCTATTATACAAAGACAAAGTCCACGATTAAAGCAATTACGAGTATCATTAAAATATTACAAAAATGCGTTTAGGTACTTTTTTCAACATCAAGGATTTCATATCGCAAAGGAGGGGAATGTAAGACGCATCTGGAGCATTAGTATAATAAACATTTATAATCTGTGACCTAAAGCAGGCACCTCACATCACACACGTGCTCGCTCGTATGCAGTTGCCTTGACGCTCCAAAATGGTCGATGCGCTCCAAATGAATGCAGCCACGGGGCCATATTTTATAAGTCGATAGGTACTAAATTGTTCGTCTCAAGCTGAGATCTCGAAACGTTCTCGGTTTTATAATATGCACAATGGTAACGACATATAACTCTGACGCTCCGCAAGCTCACACAGTGATTTATCACGCATTGCGAAATGGTCGCATATAATACTCATACAGCGCACAGTAGGACATTATAATAAATATAAACATTATTAAAATAATATATCAAATGAATGGTCATAAACAATAATGTTTGTTATATTTTTTTATTTATTTTGGTATTTCAATTTTTTAAATTTACTAATTTAAAAAATTACATTTTAGCAAGGGTTTCAGTGCGAAAAATACATTTTACCCGTAAATATACAGGATGTCCCAGTTTTTGACGATAAACCGTAAGGTGGTGATAGCTGAGGTCACCACTAGCCTAGAGCAAGAAAAAGTTCAGGTAAAAGTCTTTTAGTTTTCGAGATATGAATTTGTAAAGAAATAGCATTTTTACTTTCGAATTGCAATATATTTCGACAGGTCTAACAAAAAAAAATATTGTTATACCATTTCGGAATCTGTATTAAATGCACCAACTTTTCAGCATACTTTTCAGTCAAGCTCAGCACTTTTCTTTACGGTGAAAGGTCATAATTTTGTAAAATAAAGAATACATTCATAAAATAATGTTTCAGCTATGTTTTTTGTTTTATCCGAAGTAAAAAGTTTAACCTATAATATCTTGTTGACATGACATCGAAAATAATAAACCAAGTCGGCCATTTTCTAAAAAAAGAAGAATTGCCCATATCTCGAAAACTAAAAGACTTTTACCTGAACATATTTTTGCTATTTTTGCAGTCGTGACCTCAGCTATCACCGCCTCACGGTTTATCGTCAAAACCGGAACAACCTGTATATTAGAGTTTCTAAACAATATATATTTCACTCAAATTATAACTTTGAAAAAAAAATAAAAAGCAACATAAATCATTGGCCTTGATACGTTTTCCCATTACGATTCCTCCTCCGCGTCAACCGGAGGGCCATCGAGGTACTCCACCTCTGGACCTGACGGGAAGGACTGATCAAGGTCACTGCGTGGGCCATGATCAGTCTTTCCTTCACACGTTTCTTCTGCCATCATTTAAGGGCAGACTGATCTTTTTTTCCAAAATCGATTTATGCTTCGATTCGTTTGGGACAAGCCGCAAGATGGCATTATTGTCTTATTTCACAAAAAAATACATTGATCGTTTAAAATGTATTTCGAAAGAATGAAGAATTCAAAATTCATTTAATTCTAGTTATCTTTTTAAAAAAATACATACAAATGTATTTTATAGATATAACAAAATGTGCATAAAAAACCGTTTTCAATGAAAAACCTTGAAGTTTGCTTACTTAATATGTATATGAAATATATTCTATTATAAGAGCATTTATCAACAAATTTTAATCACTTGTTAACAAAACTTCTAGTTTTTCCGCTATCACAGCTTACTTAATGTTCAGAATATCAAAAAAATATATATGTTTTGTAATCTATATTCTTGTTCTCTTATGATTGCCTTCTGATTATGCGTAAACTAGTGCACCTTTAAGATATATTAGGGGACATTCAAGTATTACGTAACGCAATTTTTGAAGATTTTTGACCTTCCCTCACCCCATGTAACGCTCCGTAACGTTTTTCTGTACCCCCCTCCCCATTCCTAAACGTAACGGAACACCTAAGTGAACATCTTTACCTAAAAGTCACAATTATGTTGCGCAAAGTACCGGAAAGTCGCTAAAATAAATTTGTTATTGTTTTAATCGCGTTTGCGGTGATAATAAACAAGTGATATTTATTCATGTTGTTATTTAACACATAATGTAATAAACATTTGCTTAAGTTTAAAATATGTTAAAATGGGCTCAAATTTGTCCTAATGAATTTGAATACTATCTTACATTAAATTATGCCATTTTCCTGACTTGTCACTGTCCTTACATACATTTTTGGCTTCATCACCACTGTACTTCCGATGAATTTTCCTATTTTAGCTTTTTTAAATAATAAACTCTTAAAAAAAACAATAAAAATAGTGATAAGGCATCACTATTTTTATTGCCCGAAAAAAATAATTTAAATTAAGTCTTCTTTATAACTTAGTTATTTTTATTCTGCTTAAGTATATCGATATTATTTTTTTTCTTGAAAAAATTCCGTGCAGAAATGTTGGAGCTCGGATTGTTGCCTGTCTCCCCACCCATTCGAAGCACTGTGCGACGGTGCAAGAGTTCTGCAGCCGTGAAATGCACGTACACTTTTTAGCGCCAAAGCGGTGGCGTGATGGCACCATTTATATTTGTATCAATTAATAATAGAGTCATCTCTCGCGGAAAGCCACGTGGTTCCCAGATCGATTCTTACTCTAATTGTCTATTTCTGTTGAGATAAGTTTCCTTGTGTCAATAAGAAAACTAAGGAAATTTCCTCCTCCTAAACCAAAACTAAACGCTTATTTGATTACGCAAGAGTTCTTTAATATTCTTTTTTAATGAACAAGTTATTTGTTTTAGGAGGTATCTTAGCATATTGTAAAGATTTCGAAATAGTATTTGTTAGTTTACCTGTTAATAATTTTCATTTATTTTATTTTACCTGTTAAAAAGTATTAGCAGAATGCGAACACGCTTAAGCCTGGAAATAACTATGTAAGGGGAAGCCTCCTAACGCCGGACGGCACCTAGCGTCGGACACTAATAGTATCTCGAGAAGTCGCGTTGCGATCGATACAAAGACGTAGGAAAAGGAAAAGCATATGCTTCCCCGCAACCTTTTCACTTGTATTTGTATTGATCGATACTATTAGTGTAGACGCTAGATGCCTTCCAGCGTTAGGGGATTTCCCCCTACCTACACATAATGTGGTATGTTGAAGTATACCTAATATAGCTACACGTACCTACCAGTTTTAACACTGTAAAAACAAGTCTTCTTTTAAACCTTTAGCTACCGACGAGCGCGGCTATTAGACGTCTCACAATTTATCGTGAAATATAAGGTTTAATATGTCTTATATAACGCTGCCTTCTCCAGTGCCCTCTTTAATAACCATGTTATTCGTCAGTATTATTACCCTAATAGTCACATAATAGAATGTTCTGGATGAGTGCTATAACATCTCACAGACGTCAGTTGGGTACCACTGTGATTTATCAAAAGTTGTGTAAGGTTATTATTTTTAGAAATCAACTATCTAATTTCAATTTAATTTTGATCAACAAAAAAAATCGGCACAGATTGCACAATGCATTGATGGAAAAAATACTAATTTATACATCACGGCTCAATCAAAACCTTATAATAACAGCATCAAAATAACATAAGATAAAAACACTATTACACAATTTTAAAACTCAGAATAGCAAAAGGTACCTGTTAGTAGTTTTAATGTCTTGAATTAAATTATAGTGAGAATCAGATATTTTAAATAACAATAATCAGTAATATAGCCAGCACACAAATTATTAGTCAATACACAAATATGTATTTATTATTTTATTAAACACCAATTAGGTACCTAATCAAATTAAATATAAATCATGCAAAGATATTTATCTAATAATCAGAAGTTACAAAATAATAATATAGCTCGCAGCATTGAAGGAAATTTATGTAATATATTTATAACAAAGAGCTAGAATTAAAATAAAATAAGCTCTGTCATTCGCATCTATTAGCCAAAAACCACTTAATTAAAAATATATATAAAAAATCCAAATAAACATTGTAATACGCTTTATTTGTGAAAGAACACATAAACGATAAAACTTGTTTATGTCATAAAGTTCTCTTTCGATCAGTTATAATTTAAGTTTTCTTTTGAACTCTTCTAGTTTTCTTTGCTCACATAATAGTTTATATGCATCAGGCGGCTTATTATAGAAAACCTTTCTTGCATAATGAAGATCCCTTTTCAAGAGTTATACTTTCTCTGGTAGCTTTATCATAATTATGATTCCTGGGTCTTGTGTGATCATGGTTATCCCTCTGTATTTTTAACATTTCTATTTTTTAACACCTAATTTTACACATTTCAATACATCTAATGACGGTATAGGTAGTAGATTTAGGTGTCTAAAATATCTACGTCAGGAGTCCAGATGATCCAGCTTACAAATAATTATGATTGCAATTTTTGTAGCAAAACACCTTGAAACGTCCAAAATAGAATTTCATAACTTAGATGTGTTTCAAAATATGCTGAGTAGATAATTTTCGTTTCTGTAAAGTTTACAAGCTTTTTGATTTACCGCAAAAGAAAGCAAACGGATAAATGTCTGTCGCTAAATCTTCACAATGATCATTCCATCGCATATATTAATTTTTATTGCCAGACACGAAATTTTGTATATGCATTCAATTACGACAGCCCGTTCTAAGTTACACCAAGACCGGACTGCGGCACCCAGGGGGGGGGGGGGGGGGGGGGGCTAACGGGCCCATGATGAGGTGGCCACGATGACCCATGTGTTCAGGGTCGGTCACACTCACGGGTCAACACCCATCCGACGGCCACCCGCATGGAGTGCGAATCCTGGGTAGGACACTGGGTCAACCAGTCTCCCCTGGGAATCAAACCTCTGGCGCCCCTGGACGGTCTGCACACCGTGCGGCGCAAGCCATTCGATTGTGCTCTCCGACTAACAGTCGGGGGAGTCTGGGAACTGTATTGTTTCCTATAGAGCGTGGGTGGTTGCGTACCTTATGGCGACTGCTCTTGAATTGACCATTGGCCATCCGATCCCGGGTAAGAGGCGGGCAAAGGACGCCTTGGTCCGCGATAGATTCGGTGCACTCCGTTTCACCGCTTCATAAGGGAGAGGACCGCGCAAGCGACCTCGAACTCGGAACCAATCGAGAAACCGGAGAAATCTGGTCACAATTGGAAGTGAGGGCGCGAGTATCTCGAGCCCGCCGGGTTTATTCCTGGCTAACTCGCGGTAAGGCGTTGGACTCTCACGGGTTGTGACGTAGCTGGACGTAGAATTGTACTGTCCAAAGTCTTCTACGTTCACTGCAGGGCGACAGAACGACTAATCGTTAAAACGTCCTGTGGTGACGGGCTCGCCCGTTGTAGTCGACACCGCAAGATGCGGCACCCAGGGTTGGCTTCCAACGAGGAAACTCCTCAACGGTCAACAGCACAGACACAAAATGTTGTATACGCATTGAATTATGATAGCCCGTTCTAAGTATCTCCATGTCATGGCTGCTTAACTTATTAAAAATATGGTGTCGGTTTTTTTTTGGTAAAATTCTTTCTATTATCTTTCGATATGTTAGTTCTTATTTATCATTTTGGGGAAGTTTCACAATTGCATGAAATATCCCTAAATCAAATCTAACTAATCTATACGAATCTTTGTATCAGCTAGAAAGCAACACGATCTCCGTGAGTTCGATAATTTGTAACAAATTTCTATACCTTTTTTTCATACGCTGCATTTTTTATTAGTGACATACTTGTAGTGGGTGAATCAGTACGAGCGGGAAAACAACTTTTGGTAAAAATTAAAAAAAAAAAAAAAACAAAAAAAGAAAAAATATATTTTTTCAGTTTTTCTTTTTTGGTAATTTGGAAAATTTCGGTGTTAAATAATAGTTTGACAAGCGCTGGCGCATCATTTGACGGCATGTAAACTATAACGAATATGGTTTACTAGCGATATTTTACCTTCGGCTAGATAACGCAGCGCGCCGAATGTTTTTTATACTTTTATTTTTTTTAATTTTCGATTTAAAAAAATCCCAAAAAAATGTATTATGAGTTGTAGATATAGATACTCGTACGGATTCACCTACTATGAGGTTGTCAATAATTAAAAACTCACCTTGTATAAGTATATTATTTAAGATATATAAAAAATATATATTCTGATTCGACTGTATTCGGACATTCTCATTTTCCACACCTAATTATATGTACATATTTAGTTATTTTTATCATATTTTTTTTGCATTTTCATTCTGTTGTTCATGAATGATTTAATGATTATTTAAGATTTCAATATAATAATAATAAATTAATTACCGAAATGATATATGATATTTCCATAAATATAGTATTGATAATGCATATAAAAAAAATGTTTACCTTAGTACAGGTCCCAGCCTAGTTAGGAAACTTTTCTACTGAACTATACGATATGACCATTTTCTGGTATTGACTCAATGTGAAAAAATATTTTTGAGCATTGTTTTGTGTAAGTTCTGATATTTTATACTCACGTAACATATTTGGTATATATTATAATACTACAATAAATTAATAAATATACCTTATAATAAGCTAAACCTATGCCGTCTATCATTATATTAGACATAAATAATATATTATTCAAAATAGGGAAACTGATATGCATACTCGCAACTGCGAAGTTAGCACTTTCGTGTAACACGTATCGAGTGGGACATCAATTTACGAAGACTTCACGATTGCGCGGGGCCTTTATTAACATCATAGATAGAAGTGAAATAATAATAAATAATAAATACAAATGGAGCTGTCATGAATTTTACCGATCAGAGTTGGTCCCATCATAATATTATTATTACACTCCTGGGGGAGGAACGATGGACCACGGACTAACGACCGGCTCTGATAGGAATGAGGAATGATTTTTTTGCAATATCGCCGCGCTCGACAAAAAGTCCTATAACTATAGAACTAATATAAAAATCATAAAAACAATAACTATGCAATGATGGTATTGAAATGTGGTATATATAATATTAAAATGTCATTTTGTAAAACAAATAGATAATTATGAATAAATATGAGAAATTTGAAAAAGTGAAAAAAACTCGGCATTTCTAACTTGTACTTGTCTTACGAAAAGATACGGAACCCTATTTAAAAATTGTAAACACTATAGTAATTTTTATTAGATTCTATATCAAAGTTAATATTTCGTTTTTCTTATTTACATACAAAATTATTTAGATATTAGCTCATAAAAACAAATAATTTTTTTTATGATTTCTCGAAAAAAAAAATATATAATGTTTGACAATGGAATTTTACCAGAAATATCCGCGAAATGACGCGCGAAATTATTTTAGTTTTCGTCTATGTATCAATGGTAATAATGAGATATTTGGTATGGATGTTATGATGCGTTCGAATTAGAGAATAATATTACTGTGCGCTCCGGGAGCAAGCCGCCAATATTGGTCGTTACGTAGTCAACGGTGTTCTGATGTGCAACCAAATTTGGTCGTTACGTAGCCGAAACAGATAAAACAGGGATTGGGCAAGCAGGTCATAAGCGCTAGCTATAACCGCGTGAAGATAAATGGGGAAGCCGTTCCGGGTGACAGAATTTGTGAGATCATGGTTTTTTTTTATTATTAGTATTTATTTACTTTTATTATTACGAACAATACTCTTTATAGAAGAAGGGTTAAACTGAATTCGTTAAACATTATTATAAATCGTGCAGAAGTAACAAATTAAACCCATCGAAATTGGCTCATCGTAATCTAACTGGGCAAAAACCCCGGGAGCTAATGGGCCCTTGCTGAGTTGGCAACGAAAACCCATTTGTTCTGGGTCGGTTACACTCACAGGTCAACACCCATCCGGCGGCCTCCACGCATAAAGCGCGAGCCTGCGTAGGACTCTGGCCTTATGGTTAGTTTCCTCTGGGAATCAACCTTCTGGCGCTCCTGGACGGTCTGCGCACCATGCGGCATAAGCCAATCGATTGCGCACTCTAACTAACAGTCGGTGAAGTCTGGAAGCAGTACTGTTTCCTATAGAGCGTGGGTGGTTGCGGACCTTACGGCGACTGCTCTTGAAACGACCATCGGCTACGCGATCCTAGGTGAACAGCCGGGCAAAGGACGCTGTGGTCCGAGATGGATTCGGTGTACACCGTTTCACCGCTTAAGGGAGAGGACCGCGCAAGCGACCTCGAACTCGAAACCAATCGAGAGACTGGAGTAATCTGGTAGCAATTGGAAGTAAGGGCGTTAGTGTAAGCCCGCTGGGTAACACTCCTGGCTATCTCTTGGTTAAGGCGTTGGCCTCTTACGGGTTTGTGGCGCAGCTAGACGGTGGACTGTTTATGACCTAAGTCTTCTGCGCTCACTCCAGGGAGATAGAACGACTAATCGTTAAAACTTCCTGAGGTGACGGGCTCGCCTGCTGTAGTCGACAACTCTAGTTGATCAAAAACCCCGGGAGCTAATGGGCCTGGCTGAGTTGGCCACGAAAACCCATTTGTTCAAGGTCGGTCACACTCACGGGTCAACACCCATCCGGCGGCCTCCACGCATAAAGCGCGAGCCCGGGTAGGACTCTGGCCTTAGGGCTAGTTTCCCCTAGGAGTCAATCTTCTGGCGCTTCTGGACGGTTTTCGCACCATGAGGTGTAAGCCAATTGATTGTGCATTCTGAATAACAGTCGGGGAGTATGGAAGCAGTACTGTTTACTATAGAGTGAAGGTGGTTGCTGACCTTACGGCGACTGCTATTGACGCGACCATCGGTTACCCGATTCCGGGTGAATAGGCGGGCAAAAGATGCCGTGGTCTGCGATAGATTCGAATACACAGTTTCAACAGCTTCGTAAGGGAGAGGACCGCGCAAAAGAACTCGAACTCGTGACCAGTCGAGAGACCGGAGTAATCTGGTCGCAAGTGGAAGTAAGGGCGTGAGTGTATGCCAGCTGGGTAACATTCCTGGCTATCTCGCGAATAAGGCGTTGGCCTCTTACGGGCATGTGGCGGAGCTTGATGGTGGATTGTTTGTCCTATAAAGTCTTCTGCGCTCACTTCACGGAAGATAGAACGACTATTTCGTTCCTAAGGTGACGGGTTCGGCCGTTGTAGTTGACAACTCGAGCAAAAACGCCCGTATCTGAGGATGCTGATAAAACTCTTAAAAATTAAATATTGATTGCTTAACCGCCAGCTGACTGTTTTTATTAAATGAATTTAATTAGTTTATACTCGTTGTCTTTAGGGACTCCCATGGTACTGGTAATTATAAAATAAGACGTTATTCTATATCTCGAGAGATAGAGAGTAAAGTGTTATATCTGGATGGAGAGCCGTACATCCGAGAATTGTAGGAAAATAATACTGTTTAGACGCCTAATCGCACTCAACCAACTCGTATAAGATTAAGTTCTCTTATTCAAGTGGACCAACACCAATGAAGCAACTTTTGTAATGCGTGATATTACACAGTGTAAGTATTCCTGATCTGAAAATTTAAAACCTATTCTAATATAATGTGCGCTATAAAAAAAGAAATATATTTGTTCGAAAGTGGTGGTTCATTGGAATTCACCTGGAACTGGTATAATAATTTGTATTGATCATTATTCCTCCAAATGTTCAAACTGAGAGTACCTACTCTTCAGCTACAGCTCGGCACTAAAATAAGATCAAGTATAATCGTGGAAACCGTTGATTCTTTGATATTGGTATGTGCGTTTCATGTGATATATATATATATATACATTTTAATATGCTTCTTACCTTTTGTTAATTATAAGTTGTTTCTGTATGTTTTAATTTACTGTCTGTTTTTACTTTTTATGAACTAATATTTACTCAATGTTATACTTACCTTATTCAACCTAAAATTTCTTATTCATTTATTTTGAATCTAAAATCCCGGTATTATTAGATACTAGTGCCTGAATTCTAATATTGAAGGTTATTGGCACGAGCCATACTATTGTTGTCATAATCTCCTCGCGACTGTGATTTCTTTAGATCCACATCGCTCATATTCATAAATAAAGTGCGTAAATACATAGGTAAATATTGATGTCGTTTGTTTCGTGGAAAAATTATGATAATCCAATGCAATTTGATTTCTCCATTTCTATAAAATAAAATTAAAAACAGTAGAGTTGGTTTAATTTTCATTTATCATTGGTTTTAATTTATATTTTAAACATGTATTACATAACTCAACAAAGCTTGATCTATACTACATTTCAAATAGATACTTAATTCCTACTAACTCAATACTTAAAATAAATAATACAATTCTTCAGAGTTAAACTATTTATAAATACATCTACTTTTTTTGTTTTTCCAAATCTTTTAGTAATATTGGTTTTTATGCTCAATACAGCGTACGTATAATGATATTAGAGGGTTCCTAGAAACATTAAACCTAGATTTTATTATTTAATTTTAAACAGCCATAAACTAAATTTTCTCTATTTTTTTATGACTCGTATATAAGAGGGCAGTGGGCTTTCCTTGGGCTGAGTGTTAGTTTTGAAGTCTCAATTCATGAACGTCCTCGTCGTAACACATCATATACCTGTATGTATATCGTAATTTGTAGCCGAGGCCATTTACTATGAATTTGAAATAATTTAACTAAATACGAAAAGTACACTTTCTAATCTCTTTAATTTATATAAAACCATATTGTGATGAAATCTGAAAAAAGTCAAACAAACTATAAGAAATATTAGTAGGTAGATGCCAGGAAATTAATGATCCCTTTAATTTAATAATTTTTATTTATTTTGTTATTATTATATTTTCTTGTTTTCTCTTTATTTTATCATTTTAATTTTACTTTCCTGGCAGGAAAAGTGTTGTGGACGCACTTCTGAGTTTCTATGTGTCTGTATGTATGTGTGTATTTCTCCACGATGGCGTCCAAACGCTTCATCCGATTAAGCTGGATACGACCACACCCTAATATCTCTGTTTATCAAAAATAACAATGGAAAATCCCCTCAGAGAAAAACATCAACCAGAAAAGACAAAATCCCTTCGCAGTAAATGATGCCGCATAGCTTAATCTTTAATCGGTAGTTGGAACTACTATATTTCTATTAACAAATGGCGCTACTTGATTTTATCATACGTATAGCATTGTTTATTAAGATATTCTAACTTTTTAATGCTTTTACTGTTGATTCTTAGAAGTCCTGTTCGTAGTCCTGGAGTGACACAACCAATTTTTTAATTTCTGTAGCCAACGTAAAACTTGTAATATAAAGTTAGGTTATAGGTAAGCTGATAAATATTGCCCCAATGTATGACCTCCCTTTTATATTGAAAATAAAGAGTTGTATTATTATTTATGTCAAGGACGGTACACTTACCGCCATGACAAAGTTCTCGCTGTTATTCGCGAGGTAATTAGTCTCTCAGTGGCTCGTGCCAACAAGGGTTTGACATTATCCTCCAAACCCCCAATACAGTTTGTGCAGGATGGCTCTAAAGGCAAAAAACATTTAACTACAAAACCTTTCTCAATAATCGAGAAAGCTACAGATTGGATTCTGGAGGTTGATTCGGTCTCTAAGCAGTATAAATTCCCTGAAAGTCTCGGATGCACAGCCCTCCGTCCAGATATAACTCTTCACTCTGTATCTCGGAAGGTGGCTCTTATTGTAGAATTAACTGTTCCATGGGAACTAATGGGAATCAAATATCCCAAAAGACCACGAGTACAAATTAAATAAATACCATGATCTTGCAAATGCCGTAACCCGGAACGGCTTCACTGTTCACCTTCACGCGGTGGAAGTTGGCGCTCGTGGTCTGCCAGCTAAATCTCTATTTCACCTCTTTAAAGATCTTGGCCTTTCCAGAAAAATAATCAACTCTTTCTTAGAAAAATTATCTAAAACTGCGATTTGCGCATCTCAAATTCTATGGCTTCGAAGGGGGAGTGAATGGGTGGTAAGGTGAACGCCCACATGTGGCAAGACAGCTGTCCTAAACCTACCACAGCCGGTTCGTAAGTCCGGAATCCACTGCTCACCCCCCAGAAGTGTAAAAAAAATAGTATTATGATGGGCCCGACTCCGGTCGGTGAATTCCATGGCAGCTCCGTTTGTATTTATTGTAACATCACTGCCATGTAAATATTATTAACATCACTGCCGGCAACTTTCACTGCAGTGAAAGTTGCCGTTTACGTACATAGGCAATTAACAAACTTTGATGTGAATGGCGTTTTTTTACGATTTATTATGCAAGTTCCTGTAATCAGCTCCGTTCGGTATATAATGACAGCACCAAGTGAGGTAACATTCAGGAGCCGTCTGAAAGCTTGTTCATTGGTAATATATTTTACAGCGTTGATGTTTTTATTTATGTAAATGTGTTTATTATATAATTAATAAGTGCCGATACTAAGTTTATACAGTTGTAGTATCGAATACTACTTTTTGTACAACATTACGTACAAGTATGGCATAGACATATAATTACATATAATGAAAAAAATTAACTATGAACACGAATATGTAAAAAGCTACCTATTTTCTTTATTAGTTCATATAAATACCAGTGGTATGCTACTAATTAATTAAAATAATAATAGTATGCAAAATACTCGTAGTATGCTATTTTGTACAATATCTAAGCCATCGTATAATTATACGAATTATAATAAAATAGCATCTCACAGTAATAAGTGGTATAGGATCAAATGAATACAAACAAAAGCTATCAATTTTAGCGTACACATATAAAGTCCCCGATTGGAAGATGCACGAGAACAAAAAATACTTAGAAGATGCGCTGTACGCAGATAAGTTTATTCGGGGTATACTGTAACGCGTTCAAATCACGTTCCATATTCAACGGCCTCCTATATAAAGACAAGCGAATGCTCCAAATTTATACCATTCGATTCTAGGACATAATTAGAATAGCATCTTCGCATCGTCGTCTCGTTGGGCACGATTATCGCATGCAATATGCGTTGGGTAAGTTGTGCAAAGCTTGGCTGTGTTTAACGGCGAATGGTGAGTGAAGGTAACCTTGTATGTTTCAGTGGTGTTTGATATCGTTGGTGGTAGTGTTGGCGAGTAGCAGGGCGGAACCGCCGGTTAATTCGTATCTACCTCCTTCGGGCAACAGCGGCGGGCGGAGTCCTTCCTCGCAGTATGGAGCGCCAGATTCGGGAGGATTTGGCCGCCAGCCGTCGACGTCGTTCAGTCCACCAGGAGAAAGCGGCGGATTCGGCGGTGGCAGCCAGGGTGGAAGACCTTCAGACTCATACGGTCCACCGAACCGAGGCGGATCCGGATCAGTACCGGGACGCGGACAGAGTAGATCCGGTGACCAGCCACAGGATTCGTACGGTCCACCAGCACAGGGCGGAAACAACCAAGGAAGTCCATCATCGCAATATGGCCCACCGGATCAAGGAGGTGGCGGTTTCAGTCGATCAAATAATGGAAACACTGAAGCTGATTTCGGCAGCTCATCCGGATCAGGCGGCTTCGGCAGAGGCTCTGGAGGTTTCGGGGGCCAACCTTCATCTTCGTATGGAGGGCCTGGACAAGGTGGAGGTAACGGCGGGAATCAGCGTGGTTCATTTGGACAAGGCGGTACTCCTTCCAGTTCCTACGGCTCTCCGGGGCAATCGGGAAACCAACAAGGCGGCACTCCATCCAGCTCTTACGGCCCGCCAGGCCTAAGTGGAAATCAACGCAGTTCATTTGGCCATGGCGGAAATCAGCGCGGTGCCAGTTCTCCATCTAATTCATACGGTGCCCCGGGACAATCTGGAAATCAACGTGGTTCATTTGGACAGGGTGGCTCTCCATCTGACTCTTATGGTCCACCTGGTCAAAATGGAAACCAACCCGGTTCATTCGGCCAAAGGGGATCCGATTCTCCGCTGAGCTCGTACGACGCTCCGGCTCAAGGCGGAAATCAACGAGGTTCGCTCGGACAAGGCGGTTCTCCATCCAACTCGTATGGTCCGCCAGGTCAGAGCGGAAATCAACGCGGTTCATTCGGACAAAGCGCTTCCGGTTCTCCGTCCAGTTCTTATGGTGCTCCGGGTCAAGGTGGAAGACAGGGTGGTTTGTTCAGTCAGGGCGGTTCTCCATCGAACTCGTATGGTCCGCCTGGTCAGGGTGGAAATCAACGTAGCTCTTTCGGACAAGGCGGCTCTCCATCTAACTCATATGGTCCGCCTGGTCAGAGCGGAAATCAACGTGGTTCATTCGGGCAAGGTGGTTCTCCGTCTAACTCGTATGGCCCACCAGGCCAGGGTGGAAATGAACGGGGTTCATTCGGACAAAGCGGTTCTGGTTCACCGTCTAGTTCGTACGGTACCCCAGGTCAAGGTAATCAGCGTGGTTCCCCGTCTAATTCATACGGAGCACCTGGTCAGGGTGGCAACCAGAGAGGCTCATTCGGACAGGGTGGCAATCAAGACGGTTCTCCTTCAAGTTCCTATGGTGCTCCTGGACAAGGTGGGGAACAAGGATACGGAAGTGGACCGTCGGGCAGCGGGAGAGGTTCAGGCGGATTTGGAGGCGATGACGGCGGTGAAAGCGGCGTGAGTAAAATATATTAAAATATCTTGAATATTAGCAATGATGTTGAGGTTGTCTGGCACCTACTTCTCCATGCAGGACCTTTGTGCATATCTTCTTATATTCTATATTATCTACAGATTTAAGACCAGCTCACGCAATATGCTATACGCAGATTCTATGATAGTCGCTCCCTAAATAATATAGTGTCCTTTTCTGGGAATCCCTTCTCTCTCTATCTCTTTCTCTCTCGCTCTCTATCTCTCTCTCTCTCTCTCTCTATCTCTCTCTATCTCTATCTCTCTCTCTCTTTGCGTATCTCTACTATTTCCTTCTCTATTTCATAGCACTGACCGATTACACATTCTATTATTATGCCTAGAGCATGGAGGTGCCCATTGAGCCCCCAATGCCCAATTAGGATACTCAACGATATTTGCTTTGGAGAGCCCCTGGCAATACTTCGTTAATAGCTCTCTGAGATTCTGAATTTCCTTCTTTGCTTTGCTTTTATTTCACTGGGTTTCATTTGTCTTTTCAGAAGCAATGACAACAAAAATCGCTATAACTTTCTTTTCTAATCGATGTCGGCATCTTTATCTCTTCTCTTCATGGACTCTGAGCTAAATCTGTTCATTTGTAAGATAGGTTCTGTTGTTCTGTCTTTCGAGTTTTCATTTATGCTCATTTCTTAGCCTTTAGTTACGGATCCCAATTGGGAGTAGATCCAAGGTTAGGTCACTGGGACACTCTAAGTAAAAATGGCATTTTTGTATTACCTAGATTAGTTCGAAAATACTACACATATAGGGCCTTATCATAAATATAAATTTTAAGAATAACATTTTCGCAATAAAATACAAGATTATACTTTGTCTCTGTCACATAGTGAGGCATATACAAATCAGTCTTTGCAAAATGAAAATCTCATAATTTTTTTTAGAAACCTTTATTTTTTTTTAACGAAAAAAAAATTACAATTGACTTCTAATATGTAAGAAATCAACAAATATTTACAAATCTATATAGATCAATTTAACCATCTTAGCATATTTTCCGAGCACATTAAAACCATATGTATTTTTTGCACATGATGTGTGGAGTGGTTCTTTCGAGTTTAGGTAGATACATAGATGTTACACACTTTAGTTGTTCGCAGATCTCCATTTGCGTCGTCTTGTTACTCTACGGGTATCAAAACCTTACAAATTATACAACCATTTTGAAAAAACGTGAATTACATACATTAACTCCGACTTTACGTCACTGTTACAGCAATCATCTGAAACCGGGAATCAGGCTTGTTGCTGCGTCGCGTTAATTGCCAACTAACGAAAGTAATAGTAAAACAAGTAAATATATTAAAAAATAAAAAAAAACACATCTGCCTTTACAAAAAGTGATCTATTGTATATATAATTATTTTTATTACGGGTTTTTATTGAAATATTTGTGGTTTATGAATTTATCCATATAGATACATGTATATTTCCGAAATGTACTCAATCAGACCTTTCATTTGAAACTATACACGATGTATTTATGTTAATTAATGACGTTTGGACATTTAGACAACTACTCACTTGATAGTTGGATAGTTAAGGTACTCTATGTCATTCCGGATGACATTACAATTCTAACAATACCACACACGTCATAACGGGTTGAAGCGTTTAGAAGCTATGGTTAAATAAAGAAACAGAAAACATAATATATAGATGAACCCTGAACACATTATTTTCCTTTTTGTTTAACAGTCGTGTAATAAGCAGTTGATGGTTGCCGATATACTGTTTTGTTTTGTGTTGGTTTAGTTTGTTAGTGTTTTTACGTGTTTGTTTGCGCAGTGTCACGGTGACACCACCTCATCAATTAAACGTTATTAACTGTTTCATTTCAGGAACCAGCAAAGTACGAGTTTAACTACGAGGTGAATGATGACGAAACTGGCACGAGCTTCGGCCATTCTGAGTCCCGCGATGGCGATACAGCTATAGGGGAGTATAACGTTGTACTACCTGACGGCAGGAAACAGGTTGTCGAGTACGAAGCTGGCGCGCAGGGATTCAAGCCACAGATACGATACGAGGGTCCGTTGGTCAAATGTCTTAGTGCCGCTTCTATCGCCAAAAAAGATACCTTGCTTTTGCGTCCCGTCTCACTAACCAGCTTCGCGAATTCGTGCTTCGCTTTTATACTAGCATAACTCGAGAAAATACACTAAGAAAAAATAACACGGAAATACGCATGTTCCAAGAAGGATTATGTATAATACAACTCGGACTGTGGTCCATACGTAGGAGCTAATAGGCCCTGTTGCAGTTAGACAACTAGGACTCATGTGTGAGGGTCGGCTAAACTCACGGGTCAACACCCATCCGGCAGCCTCCACGCATAAGTGCGATCCCGGGTAGCACCCTGGCCTGCGGACCAGTTCCCCTGGAAATAGCACTTCAGGCGCTCCTGGACGGTTTGCGTACCATAAGGCGTCAGTCAATCGACTGTTTATTTCGACTGATAGTCGGGGGAGTCTGGAAACGGCTTTGTTTTCTGTAGAGCGGGGGCGGCTGTTTACCTAGTGGCATCTGCTCTTGAACCGACCATTCGGCTACCCGATATCGGGTGTACATCCGGGGAAAGGATGCCGTGGTCCCCAATAGATTCGGTAGACACCGAATCCCCGCTACACGAGGGAGAGGACCACGCAAATAACTCCGAACCTCTAACCAGCGGCAGACCGGAGAAATATGGCCATAATTGGTAGCGAGGGCGCTTGGTCTGCCCGCTGTTTTAAACACCCGGTGCCTGACGGTAAGGGTTGGTCTCTCGCGGGCTATTTGGCGGAGCTAGATAGTGGATTGTCCATTGTCTAAGTCTTCTACGCTAATCCCACGGCTGAAAGAACGATCAAATATCGTTATACCAGCCTGGGGTGACGGATTCGCCAGTTGTAGTGGACACCGCCAAACTGTTGTACATACGTATGAATTAACATGACGCGTAACGGTGTTGACATGACGATAGTTAGCATAACGTTATTTTATTACGACGCGATCTTGGTATCACGCTTCTAACTCGATAGCATGTAGTAGTATGGGTACGGTATTAGACGAAAACATGAATTATCTTGAAACTACAGTATACTGATATTTTATCATTACTCGTAAGAAAAATATCGATACAAATAACACTGGTCGACATTTTTTTTTTAAAATGCTGTCCCTAAAGCATAGCTAATTTTTTTATATGTATTTACTATCCTTAAACACAAAATGAAACAAATAAATTTTTTACAGGTCAGGTTTTTTTATTATATAACAAAGTGTTTTTACATAATTCTGTCATAATATTACGGGTACTTACTTGACAAAATTTCAAATTTAATTCAATTTAATTTGTTTTGCTCCTGATTTGCGCTTGTGAGTATCTTGAGAGTCTCTCTGCAGGGTCCAGCAATAGTCAGCCAGCATAGATGGGCTCCACTTTCCTTGGTATCGCTTCTCCATAGCCGCAATGTCCTGGTGAAATCGTTCGCCGTGCTCGTCACTGACATCTCCCATATTTTCGGGAAAAAAAATTAATTGAGAGTGAAGAAAGTGTATTTTTAGTGACATGTTACATCCCATATTTTTATAGGCCATGAGCATTTCAGATACAATGCTGATATAGTCTTCACTTTTATGATTTCCAAGAAAGTTCTAGACAACATTCTTGAAGGCCGACCAAGCGGCTAGCTCATCTGGTCTCAACACTGTTTTAAAATTCAGATCAGTCAAGATCTCCCTTATTTGTGGTCCCACGAATATTCCTTCTTTAATTTTTGCGTCGCTGATCTTAGGAAACTTTTGCTTTAAGTAAGTCATGCCATTTCCATGCTTAGACAAGCCTTTTACCAAATTTTTCATCAAACCCAATTTAATGTGTAAGGGTGGAAGTAAGATATCTTTAGATTTTACTAAGGGAACATGGTGAACATTCTTCGTGCCAGGTATAAGGTGCTCTCTAGTAGACCAGTCCTTCTTGGTATAATGGTTTTTCCTGTCTCTGCTGTCCCACTCGCACAGAAAAAAACAATACTTTGTGTATCCCGTTTGCATTCCTAGTAGGAGCCCTATTACTTTTATTAGATCACCACATATTTTCCATTCGTATTTTACGTATTTTATCTTTGTTAACAGCAGCTTCATGTTGTCATAGTTCTCTTTCATGTTTGCAGCATGACCAAGGGGAATGGACGGTTGAGTATTTCCGTTGTGAATTAAAACAGCTTTCAAACTTACTTTTGATGAGTCTATGAAAAGTCGCCAATCTGCTGCGTTATGTTGCAAGCCAAGAGCTGCAAACAGACCTTCAATGTCTTGACAGTAACATAAAGTGTCTTCCATGACATAATAAAGAACCAAGAGACGATGCCGGTTTCTAAAGTGCGTGATTTTTGTACCTTTTTCGAGAAGATTCCAGTGCTACAAGCGCGAACCCAACATTTCTGATTGCAGTTTTGATAAATTCAGGTCACGTACCAGATCATTTAGGTCATTTTGGTTCAACAAGTGAGGCTTCGCAGAAGTAGACACCTCCACAGAGAACTCAGAATCCGACTTTTCAGTATCAATGATAACACACGAAAAAATATGTATTTATATATATTTTAGTAAAACTCCATAAATTCCATAAAAACCTGACGTAATAGAAAAAAACTAATTACATATCTGAAATCAGCGTGAAATTTCCTATAAGATTTAATTACTTTTGTTAAAGGGACAAAAAATGTGTTGACCAGTGATCAAATAATAGAGTTTATATAGAATTCCTTGTAATGCAACAAAATTACAATTGAAACGTCGTTATTCTGTATAAAACTGTAATAACAAAATGGTAATATCAGAATCAATCTAATATTTTTCTTAGTTTAACCAATGGATGGAAAGCTTCCAAAGAAGCTTAATTAACGTAAGAGATGTTTTCTTTACTGTTCTTATTTCTTTTATATATTTCCAACAACGCTAATACGGTGACACATTGATCTGTTTTGTGTTCTTTGGTTGTGAACCGTGGATGTTCTAAGCAAGAGATGTTGGCATAAAAGATTTGGTGCTGTAGAAGAATGATAATAATACCGTACGCTTCGAAAATGACTAACAAAATCTTTTTGATTAGGTTAACATATAAGACTAGGTTTATCAACGATTTGCTCGTATAGTTATAACTATCAGCAGCTATACGTATGGAATGAGAGAACCTGGCGAAACGTATAGAGACTACACAGGGCTATTCTTCTCCGGAAGAACTATTTGAATCCTAAATTATAAGAAGGGAGATGGATTTCTTAATAACCAGTTTTACAGAGTACTCAATTTCACTAGTTATGTTATTTTAGAGCCCTTATTACACGTTTACCTCAAGCGATGCAAACGCTCCTTTTAAAATCCTGTTTATCAAGCGTAATCTTCCTATTATGAGACCGAGTTTAACACTTTCCGCGACCCAGAAGCCGCTAAAAATAAAATAAGACGAGCCAGTTTTACGCCATTCTTTGCATTAAAAGGGGGAGAATTTAAAATGATGGCTTATCGGGGCCGTGTCTTGGGAGCATCCATTGTCTTCCAACTCGGGACGACATCCGCCTAATAATTAATCTCTTAGCCGCGTCTTTAAGTAAATGCTCTACAATCATTTTTCTCTTTTACAGGCGGAAATGGACAGGGTGGCTCGGGTAAGTCCCCTTTTCATTCTCTCGATCTTTCTTATAGCCGCTGGGTTTTTTAAATAGATCTTTTCGTTATGGTAATTGATACTGATTTAAATTGGATTTTTGAGCCCAATTTCGGCATGAAAGAGGCAATAATAAATGAAATTAAAAGTGATTAGATATTTCGGAAATCTAGTAATAAAATTAAGTATATAGGCGTTTTGACGTCGTTGATGTTTTTGATTCTGAGATTAACAATTATTATTATCTATGTAATTTATTACCCTTTTAAACCAATTTTCTCTCTATAAGTTTGTTTTTGTTTGTTACTACTCTTTATTTTGAAATTTCACAATGGGTAGGTTTATTATCATACGACAAATACAACCAACCACTTCAAAGTACTTACATAATAATATACACGTATGTATGTGTGCGTGTAACATGAGTGTACGTGTGTGTCTGCCCATTGCATTCGATCGACAGAATTGAAATGCATATTTTTTATTTAATATCCATTTTATAAATACAGCTTTTGAATAAAATCCAATGGAGATTATGATATGGTGACTTTCAGTGCGACTTTAGTGGCCATCTTGACCATATTATAAACATATATACTGCAATTACATCAGTTAAGATTAGTCGGCACAGAAAGCTATATTATTTAAAAGGATAATAGTTGATAATATTTATATAAAAATATAAGACGTACTGGTAATTCTGGTAATTTTTATACTAACGGATAACGGTGACCGTTCCATTAGCTCGAGGCCATGACATTCGTCCTCATCGCAGTCTTATTTTTTTGATTACTATATGTAATAATACATTAATTCATACATAATTGTAGTAATACATAAATAGCGTACATAGTAATTAACTATTCCTCCTGCAGTATTACTTGATTACTTCAAAATATATATTTATGCTGATTGATCATTCACCTTTTTTCATACTAACTGACCACATATAGGTTGATGTTTTCTCTTCAGTGACATCCATAAGTCTACCTACTTAGTCTTATTTTGTAGAGTTTTCCTCCGTTGCAGGAGTTGCAGAGGACTTCGCTTGGTTGTGCTATTTGGTATTAATCAGCATGGTTACACTCTATTGTCTATCGTGGGTTGGTCTACAAGTTGCAAAAGCTCATCATTGTAGGGTATCCGCCATGTATTCTCCATTCACTTGATTTTGACGCTTTTTTAATGTTACCATTTTTAAATTCTTTCAAATATTAATAGTTTGTGGACTTCTTTTTCCAGTGCAATCCTTTTTTGGACTTCTAGAAAAAAAATTAAATCATACGTTCGAGATTCTTATTCTCATTTCCTCTTCCCTATGTTGGTGGTCAGAATATGCGGTGCCTAGATATTTTAATATGTTTGATTCTTAAAAAATAATGTTGAATGTGAAATTTTGGAGTCCATACACTGTTTTTCAGTAGATGGTGTATATAAAAGTATTCCGTCTCGCCTTTACTGATTTTAAACCAAGTTTTTGTGTCGGCAACATTAAATATCTGCAGTACTACCCCATTATCAGCAAGGATTTCTAAACTATTGATTGAAACCTTATATACGCTAGTATAGAAATAGCTAGGTCTTCGGAATAGAAAAAAGCAATCACCCAGCTTTAACACTGCTTTATTGTTCTTTTGATTGTATGTTGCATCGAAAGCATGGTTTATGCCATTCAGTATCTTGTACGACATTAATTAAAGAATGTAAAAGTTTCATTTATGTTCTAGCGTGCCATTCTTAAGTTGTCCCCCTTATGGATATTATGATATTATACCATCCTATTATATCTGATTAATTTCTAGGAGGAGGTAGAAGCGGTGGCTTCGGCGGTTCCAGCGGCGATGGAGGCTATCCCAGTGGAGTTCCGTCCCAAGGCGGCGGTGGCTCGGATGGCTACCCTAGCGGCGGCCCTAGCGGCTCGCTCGGACAAGGACGAGGAGGTCAAAGTGGACAAGCCGGTTATCCTTCAGGAGGTCCAGGTCAAGGTCGAGGAGGTCTAGGCGGACAGTCCGGACAGTCTGGCCGTACAACCCAGGATGGATCGTCGGGATACCCCAGCGGAAGACCTGAGAACTCATTTGGAGCCGGTAGGCAAGGACAAGGTGGAAATTCTGGATATCCTAGAGGAGGGCCGGGTCAAGATGGTGGTCAAGGAGGCTACTCCGGTTCTGGTCAAGGTGGTAGTGATTCTGGATACCCACGAGGCGGATCATCAGACTCACCTGGGCAAGGTGGCTCCTCTGGTTACCCAAGCGGGGGACCTGGCCAGGGTAGTTCGTTTGGTAGCCAAAGGGGAGCAAATGGTCAGGGTGGTTCCTCTGGTTACCCAAGCGGAGGACCTGGCCAGGGCGGTTCCTTTGGTAACCAAAGGGGGGCACCTGGCCAGGGTGGTTCTTCTGGTTACCCAAGCGGAGGACCTAGCCAGGGCGGTTTCTCTGGTAACCAAAGAGATTCACCTGGCCAGAGCGGTTCCTCTGGTTACTCGAGCGGAGGACCTAGCCAGGGCAGTTCCTCTGGTTACCCAAGTGGGGGACCCGGACAACAAGGCAGTTTCGGTGGATCCAGCCGCGGTAACCAAGGTAACCAAGGAGGTAGCGAAGGCTATCCTAGTGGAATACCGAACGGAAATAAAGGATCTGGGTACTGAAGATAAAGAAATTGAATAACGGCAAATGCAATCTCATATTATTATTAGTTATATTTAATATAGAAAATGTATTATATCTCAGCTTATACAAATCACCTAATTTATTTCGTTTATAGCTTTAAGACATAGATACATAAGAAGACTATGATTAGAATACAAATTGTATATAAAATCTAGTACTATAAAATAGTGGCAATATAATAAACGAAGAATTTATCGAAATCCTTTTTTAATTGTTTATTATAAATTAAGGCCAGCAATAGAAGATGAATTTCTTAGTTACGCGGCGTTTTAAAAAGTTAACCTTTAAATAAACGTTTCGAAACTTAGTCACTTACATATTATTTACACTTACACTTACATATTACACTTACACTTACATATTACCATTACTTATATATTATTACAATTTGGCAATTTTAAATAATATACATTATCAAATAAATGAATAGGTTGAAATATTGACATAATTAATTATTGTTTTAGTTAATTATTACCTATCTAAAAACAAACTCAATACAAAATTAATTGTTCAATATGGCCAGACGCCTGCTCTTTCATAAATGAAAATGAAAGACGTGTAGATAGTCCTTTTGCAGAATATACTTTCGAGTCTGGCTCTCAACAAAGACTGTCATCAGCACACCTCGCCCACATCTCTCGGAACATGGGACAATAAGGAGTTTATTAAGGAATCGCTTACTCATATATCGTGCCACGCTTCGTGAATTGCATCCCTTAGCGGGAAATACTCCTTTGTGTTTGTTTCTTATTTGTATTATTAGAAGGAAAGTCATATTTACATACATAGGACTTGAAAAAAACAGTAAATTATCCGATCTTGTTTCATCGCATTGCACATATTGGTTGACTAAAAGAAATGATTGACTGTAAGAAATGGTTGACTGTAAGATATCGGTAAAGCTATAAGTCCGCCATTTGTGCATAAATTGTTTTTTTATAAAACCAGCGTAATATTCATTATATTATGTTTTTATAGCACAATAAAGTTATTCTATTCTATTCTATTCTATATTGGTATACACTGTACAGAGTTCCGCTAGAATCGATATTCGGGTACGGGTTGATAATGTATTTCAAAGGCTACAAGACCGATAAAAAAATAATATGATTGTAGCATCGATAACATCAATATTAGCCCCAAATTTAGGGGAAAGGGGAGGGGAAGGGCAAACCGGGGTACCTGCCCCGGGCTAAAATTTGACGGGGCGACCAATTCACATTTTTGAAAAAAACTTGTTTCGCTAAAGCGCGTAACGTTGGACAACAGGACAACGTCTGATGGGTCAGCTAGTAGGTACATAATATATGTATTGAGGACAAATTATAAAGAACTATTTATTATATAATGCATTAGATTGCTCAATGCCACAGTATGTACCTATTAGCAACTCATTTGCGCCAGTGCGGGGTGGCATGGCCCGGCGGAACTAATAGTGATTTATATAGCCATCAAAAAAACATTTATACTGGTTAGTTGTTTATAAAAGCCCGATTGATTATAAAAACCTATTATTTAAACAATGATAAAATTAAATTTTCAGTATCAGATATAGAATTTTATATAGGCTGATTTATATAGGCTACATCACAGAAATAATATGAGAGATTAGGATGCCATCTATTACTGTAATTGAAAATTAAAGTGTCTAATTAATATGTATTGACCCCTCGAATGTCAGGCGACCAGCTCGGGTTGCATACGGCAAAATGTATACAAAATGTATATAAATTTATATAAATGTAAATATAAACGTAAATGTGCGCCGCTCTATAGTATTCCGCTCTATAATAATAGTATAGCTCTATAGTAAACCCCGCTCTATGTAAATGTAAATGTGTGCGTAAATAAAAATTTATATACATTTTGCCGTAGGCAACCCGAGCTGGTCGCCTGTCATTCGAACCTGTATACTAAATTAAATTGACATATTTAAATGAATACTCATAAGGTAATAAGAGTTTTGTGTTAGTAATTTATTTTGAAATAGGATTTCGTATAGACCTATTTAGATCTCCGTTTATAGGCTTATTAATTTAGCTATCAATTCTCTGAAATGTAATCAAAGGAAATTAATCAACGTGTGGAACTATGAGTGCCATCTACACGGTGCGTTTTATAGTAAAAATCCTATCTGCCAAAGCGTAGTACGGCATTGAACAATCTAACAACTTATATAATCAATGCTGTTTTATATTATTTGTTGCGAGTTTAATAAACTGCGTAAATGTTGGACAGAATGTAGTCGCGAAGATACAAAGTAAACATCGATTACATTACATTACATTACATCTTCGTGATGTCTAATTAACGGATAGATTTCGCTTTTGGACTTTAAAAATAAATGTATTAGGTAGTAACTCTTTTTACTACCTAACATAAATATAAACTTAAGTTATTGAAATATAAATATAAATTATTAAATAAAAGAAAAGTAGTTGAAATATATAATAACCGATTCATTGTAACTTTCAGTAATATAATAAACGAAATTATAACTGATTTACTCGGATATTATTATTGTTACTATTTTAAATAACGTTAATGGTTTTAATAATATACATATGTAGATAGCATTATTTTAGCATCAGTTCTAGGATTCAGTGCCAGAAATAGGCATCAGTTCTAGGTTTACCATATTGCCCTATTAACCATAAAGTAACAAGACATACATTTGGGGACAATATTCTGGTACCTTAAATGAAGTCATCATTTGGTCAGCGGCATTACACGTTTATAGCGCCTAGAGGCAGGGCAGGTCACATCGCAAGGCAGGATGACGCAAGGTGGCCGAAGAGGCTTGTCGACATCAGAAAAGCAGCAGGGACCAACTGGCTGAAGGTAGCAACTGACAGACAGACATGGAAGAGGAAGGAAGAGGCCTACGTCCAGGAGTGTACTAAACCAGGCTGAGGATGAAGAAGAAGAAGAAGAACGCCTAGAATATCTAACCGTCTCGAAGTCAGCATCAAGCAGAGTAAGCATATAATGTATTTAAAATTAAATTAATAAATTGGATGATGAGCCAAGAGCGTATGTCTATACAATCGAAGCTAGATATTGTAGTTTAAAAACAAACATGATTGACAGTTATGTCGAAGATTATCTTTGAATTTAATTTTTGAATTTTCTCTGAATTTTTATTATTATTGACTATTTTTATTTTTATTTCATTTTATTCATAATATTTATGTGCTTAATTTTTATTATTAATTACACTATTTATTATTTACTATGTATTATTTACCCCGATGGTTTTTAATATTTTGACTATTTGATTATTGTTTTATATTTTTTTGATTTGCATTTTTACCTTAGTCAGGCCTAGTTACCGAGTATATCTTAGTCAGGCGGCGCTTTTAAATATCTATAGCTACGAAGAATAATATTTCGCCTGTGGTTTATGTAGGTACATACAGCACGACGTGAAGTTATAAAAATGTAATTTCATTTGCGTATATTGATGACTAATATACTTTAAAGAATCGATCAAATCGCGTATTTCACGAGTCTTTCATAATTTCAAATTGCGTCTTTCATAATTTGCAAACGTCTTTCATATTTCATAATTTTCATAATTTCATATCTTGCATTGTAACACACATTGAAGTTGCTCTTTCTCTGTAAAATAAAAGATGTAATAAACGTGATCTAATATGAACATATGTGCTCTCTCTCTACTCTCTCAAAAATTATCGACGTATAAAGAACTCAAAAGATAAAACTTTGGACGTGGTCATGGACCATGTCATCAATTAACACGACCTTTTGTCCATATATGTAGCAATGAAACGCTAGAAGTCTATACACAAAGCGCAATGCAAGATCCGGTGAAAACGAATTCGACAGCCACCCGTCCTGTCACCTTGACGATTTGACCGACGGGAGTTGATTGGCTGATGGCTGCGCAGCTACAAAAAGCAATTCTGATTCAAAAATGATTCCAGAACCTAACGGAAAATCGGGGTATAAAATATATATTTTTGAATAGCTCAGAACTTCAGGATAATGGTTGATTATGAGCAAAAATCGCTCAATACATGGGAAGGGGATCAAATCGCTCAATACATGGAAAGGGAGTCAAACCGCTCTCATCAATTTTGTTTACACTAATAAACACTAAATTACATCAAGCGACCAGAAATGGTACTAATATAAAAAGATAGTTCGAAATAGTACATACAAAAGAGTATAGAGGGCGTTAAATTTTATATAATTATTTGAGGTTTCAATCAAATGTCATTAAGATAATGAAAGATGCGATGCATCGATGTATCAAATATAAAGAAGATAATCAAAATATATCAGGATGAAAAGGTGAATAATTAAATATACTTTAATTTCAATTGAACATAATAACAAAATAAGACTGATTTTATTAAATATCTGTAATTAAAAAAGGGACAGTACTTTACTTTACTCGTCCTCTCTACCTTGTTATTAATACAAATTGCTGATATCCGGCAATGGACGAAACATTCATACAAATCAATAAGTATTTGTGTTTTATCCCACATCACGACGCCACGACGGTAAAGAAAACAAATTGTCGGCTCATAAGTACCTACTCTTCTTACCGCTGCTAGCTTATATTCTCATCATTTAATTAAGAACTGCACAGAAAGTGTGACGCCTTCGCAGCCTCACCGCAACGTTCGCAATTTACCAAAACGTACGAAGTTAATACGTAGCAAATGCTACATGTTTACAGATTTATATCAATGCATGAATTTTTCTCCTACATTCACTTGCAAATTAAATGATCAAACTTAAGCAATTTCCATAGACACGCACACATACAGACTTACAGAGAGACGTCAGTCTGGAAATGGTCTTAACGCTTCCTATTTGAGTTAACCATTTTTGGTTAGACGCTTACAAATGCTAAAATTGTATCTAACCAATATTGGTTAGGGCGCTCCACGCTGCGTAAAATGCCAACTTTTTAAATATTTATTAATTATTATCTTAATTGTTTGACGAAATAAGGTTATAATATTATAAATTTCAAATTTCAATGCGATCATTTTACAGTTATTCTTTTTACGATCGGTATAGTAGTTTAAAAGTTATGGTCGTTTTTCTCAAGGCCATCGACTTCACGCGCAAAACTGTCCCGGGCAGAAGTGACGACTAAATTTTTACCCCGCGATAGGAGGGGTTAATCGTCTGGGAAGGTCAAAATGTAGATATCTTTACCGAAAAGTAGCCAAGGATGGTTTCATCTAATTATCCCACCCTCCCCCCGGTAGCTAGTTTGGCTAGAATATGTTTTGGTCCAAAACTTTAAACCTCCCGAGTACTTGGTTATCTATAAAAAGCACTCTAGATAAGGCTGGATAAGAACCCACGGAAGAAGGGAAATATCGGAAGAAGAAGATTATTTCGTCCGTAGATTCATAAATTCTTAGTACTTGGTAACTAATAAACCACTCTATATAAAGCAGGATAGGAACCCAAGAAAGAAGAAGAATATTGGAAAAAGAGGAACTTTTTCGAACAAAACCTTATACATCCTGAGTGCTTGGGTATATATTTAAGCACCTGTAGATAAGGCGGGATATGAAGTCGCGGGAGAAAAAGAATATCAGAAAAAGAAGAACATTTTCTTCTGAAACTTTACACATCCTGAGTGTTTGGGTATATATTAAAGCACAATAGATAATGCATGATAGGAACCCACGAATGAAGAATAATATCGGAAGAAGAAGAATATTTGAGTCCGAAACTTTATGCATCCTGAGTACTCGATATATCTTCCTTAAAGCACTCGGCGAGATAGGAACCCACGAAAGAAAAATAATATCGGAAGAATAAGTTAATAGTAGAAATACAATTTTAAAAACAAGCTTTTATTAAAATGGTTTGTCCCGAGCCAACCTTGGGTGCAGCAGCCATGTCATAGTGGAAATTAAAACAGGCTACTTGAATGCTATACAGAATTTCGTGTTTGTGCTGGTGACCGTTGATTAGTCCCCTCGTTGGAAGCCAACCCTGGGTGAAACTGCGGTGAAATCATAATTGAATGCGTATACAAAATTTCGTTTCTGAGCTGTTGACCGTTAAGGAGTCTTCTAATCGAGAGCCAACCCTGGATGCAGCAGCCATGTCATAGCTAAATTTAGAATGGGCTATCATAATTGAATACGTACAAAGTTGTGTGCCTGTGCTGTTGACCGTGGAAGAGTAGCCTCTTTAGGAGCTGTTCCTGGGTGTAGAATCAGGTCATGCTCATCATAAAAATACATTGTCATGGGAACTCAACCAACATGTAAAATTTAAACTTCATAGGATAAGAGAAAGTGGTTCTAATTTAGCTTATAAAATATGACCTAAACAAACTAATATACATACATACATACCTACTGACAAACAAGGTAAATAAAAGCTGGTAAAGATAATATTTTCGTCCGAAACTTTATTCATCCTGAGTACTTGGTCTATCTTCTTCGAAGTTAAAGCACTTTAGATAAAGCAGGATTGAAACTCACGGAACAAGAAGAATATCGGAATAAGAAGAATATTATAAGAGTGCTTGGTGTATTTTCTTCGAAGTTAAAGCACTCTAGAGATAAGGTGCGATAGGAATCGACGGAAGAAGAATATTTTCGTCCGAAACTGTATATATCCTGTTCTTGGGTATCTAATAAATCACTCTATATAAGGCGGAATAGGAACCCACGGAAGAAGAAGAATATTGGAAGAACCAGAATACGACATTGCATTATGTGACTTGGTAAATAATGGCGCGCTCTCATTGTGAAATACCGGTAATAAGTTCTACGAACAAAATCATTATGCACAAAATCGGTTGTACCCCCCCCCCCCTCTTTCGCCCGCAACCGCCAGGGGACCTCCCCCTCCTCGACCCCCCCCTTAATAGCAAATGTAGTAGGTATATTTGTAGTACTTCCATTGTATTAAAATAGTATAACTCCAAAAATTAGGTAGTATTATAATAATTATGGCTGACTTAATTAAATATCATTTGCGTCGCTTATAACAAGATATTTTACCGAAATTTTACCGAAATTCCGAAATTTACCGAAATTCTACCGAAATATTCCAACATAGAAGGCATCTGCGTACCGAATTTTAAAGTCTCTAATACAATATTTCGAGATTGAAGTATGATTAGCTCGCCCTCTGGTGGACCTCAAGTCAACCGCAATCTTGCAATGACCAGAATTATGCCTGCGTGCCAAATTTCATCTCAACCGGATGAAGCGCTTGGGCGCTATCGTCGAGGAATATACACATATACAGGCACACAGACACACAGACTAACACACACATACAGACTTCAGTCTGAAAATGGTCTTAAACGTACTGAGGAGAGGGGGTAAAAATGTATAAATCCGTTTTAATCACGAATTTTTTTTTGCGCGTTCACAATACTTTCCCTCTGCAGGGAAAGCAAAAGCGACAATTACATAAAAAAAATATTTTATTATTTTACTCAAAAACGGTTTTATATTCTATTTTATTTTTTTTTATAAATAAGTTAAAAACGAAGTTACAGCGTGAATTACAAATAGGATATAACGTTTATCGCGTGAATTTTGTAGCACCCGACGTTTTGGCGACGTTACAGCCGCCGTTGTCCAGGGTAGACTAAAGTACTGTCTGCCGTCGTTGTTCTGCGGGTAGGCGACAAACTGCTGCTGCTACTCCGCAAATTATAATGAGAGTGGGGCGGCGGGGTCGGCGCGGATGAATTTTGAAAATAAATCGGAAAATTCGGGTGCTACAAACTTCACGCGGAAATTTCGTTTTATCAAACAACCGCAGTAGTCTTCGATTTCATACTACCGTGTGAAGTTTGTCCGCCGTTGTCCAGGTTAGGCTGGACGACGGCGGTTGCAACATTGCCAAAACGTCGGGTATTACAAAATTCACGCGGTAAATTCATTTTCTACTTATTTATAATGTTAAACAACCGCGATAATCATCGATTTCAGCCATGCTTAGGTAGGTATAGTGAATCAAATACAGACACGGTTAGATTCTGTGGTGCTGCAATTATGTAGTGTCTGTAGGATATTATTGCAACGAAGCGCTTACTGCATCTGCAATTATTTTCGGCGTTAAATTGCTAACATTTAAACTCAGTCTCATCGTTGCAATTGCATTGCATGAGCTTTAATATTTTGGAATAATCTCCTTTAATTTATGTTTTCAATGATTTCATGACAGTTGCTGTTTGACGACAGTTTCTATCGAGCTTAATCTACGGTAATGAATGGGGATTGGTGCATTTATGCGGTAAGCTAAGGCCAGCGCCACACTACAGTAGGCGCATACAACGTTTATAAGATTAAACACACAATTTTCAGATTGAAGCCTGTCTGCGAGCTGTGTCTGTGTGTGGCTGTGTATGTGTTGCGGGTGTTTATGTGTATCTGTGTATGTGTATTCCTCCACGATAGCGCCCAAACGCTTCAGCGGATTGAGCTGAAATTTGGCAAGCAGGCATAATTTGGTCATGGCAAGAATTGAAAAATGTGGTTGAAAACAGTCTATTAGAGGGCGCGCTAGTCATACTTTAATATCATCAGTAGGGCGGTGTCGACTACAACGGGCGAACCCGTCACCCCAGGCTGCTATAACGATGTGTAATCGTTCCTTCAGCAGTGGAATGAGCGTAGAAGACGGCTGTTAGAGACCTACATAATCAGTATTTTTTTCTAAATTAAATAAAACGTTTGTAGTATCCGACGTTGCGAAGGCACAAAATGGATATTTCCGTCTTCATGTCAATTTTTTTTGCGCTTTCAAAATATTTTCTTTTGACCGGTGATAGTAAAATCGCCTAAATAAATAGCGATCGATGCCTCTGAGCGACCTTCTGGTTCCCGGATCGCCGGCTCGACCGGCAATCCGGGCAACGCGATGACGTAATTGGCATTTTAATTAAAAAATAAAGCGCGCAGTGCAGAAGGATTGCATATGGCGCGCGGCGCGTCGCCCTCGCCGCGGCAATGCCTCACGACTCCACTCACAATTTCCATTTTAATGAACGCCCCTCAGGTGAACTGTCGCAACGGCGAAAATTGCCCAAACTTTACAGGCGCCGCCGCCGCCTTTACCATGAGCGCCCTTTTTTCTGACACAGCACGGCCACTGTTCCGGCGAGGACAGCATTACAAACCCTACGCTATAGTCAACGATTTTGTAAATTTCAATATTCAAAGAGTATTATAACGATATTAAAAAAAAATAACACGTCAAATTATATTGAAATTGCACTCTCCATGTCACACTGAGAAAACTATGTGATTGATTCTTATATTACCATGTTGCTATTACCCCGTCGGACGCTAACAGTGCTTACAATTACAATTACAATTACAATTTAGTTCTGCTCCAGTAAGTAGGGTGCCCTTTCCTACACTTGGATGCGTCTTTGCCTCTAAAATTTTAAATAATGTAATTAATTAAAGAATATTAACTATCATGCTATAGTTGTGGCAATATTAATTAATTTTAGTAAATTATAATTGGTTTGAAAACTATTGATAAATAGAAAATAATTTAATAATCAAAATTGCTGGTCAAAAAAGGAGCTGAATGTCTGTAATCATAATTATCAAGGCAATAATATGATGTTCATGAAAATAGATAAGGGTATACTGAAAATATTTAAATTTAAATTAATTGTTAAATCTAGCAATATAGCCGTCGTGGATAAAAATAAAGATAAAAATTACGCTCTTTGGCAAAGTTGATTATCATGAATTTTCCGTTATTTTACATTAGGATGCTCTTGGAATAAGAATTCATCATTATCAGCATTTTGCGTCGTCTAAGGTCCGTAGGTAACCGTTTCAGTCGGTCCCCTTTAAAATATATAATATACACGACTAACAAGATTAATTACTAGGTAACACGAGGGATTTCACGATATTGACAGTAAGTATTTATTTTTAAAAGCGACCAAAAAGTTGGGACGTAGTTTTTCTGCGCGCAAAGGCTGGCTTTCGGGCTGTTAAGGTTTTATACAGAATAACGATGCTTCAATATATCTTGTTGGTTGTTATGTTTTAACATTACTACACGGTAACTACCGTCAAGCACACACCGTTACGTGTCCTGTATATATATACGTATGGACCACAATCCGAGTTGTATACGTAATCCTTGTTGAAACATGCGATTTTAAGTGTATTACATCGCTATATTTTTCTCAGTACATCAGCAACAATATTCACATCCAATACGTCTTCACCGAGGCTCATGAATGCCGCCTGAGTTGTATGTTTGTTTCTACTCTTTATTGTGGAACTTCAAATTTGGCGGGTTTATTATCATATGAAAATCTCTGACAACCAACCTCACTATGAAGTTTTTATATATGTATGCATGTCAAATGTGTGTTTGCCTTCTTGTTGCATTAGATCGACAGACTTTTAACGCAATTCAGTTAATTTTATCCTAACGGAAATTGTGACCCAGCCGGGAATCTAATTTGGAACCTTACAATGTAAGATCGAGCAACCTAAACAATATGCCACCAGGCCGTGTTTTTGCCACCAAACCTTGTGTAGTCAACTCAAACCCTACTATATTCCTTTATAAATTAATGAATGGAATATTCCATTGTTCTGACCTGGTGGGCGAAATCAATATTAACGCCCCAATGAGAACCAATTTGTCCTTTCTCGATTGCCACGATTTAAAAAGAATACATCGAGAAATGAAGTACTTACACTCTGCTGTGAGCTTTATAATACACTTTTAAATATTATTAACATTTTTAATCATTCCATAAGAACTTACACATATTCCGTAAATCAAATCCTAACCAATAAAATTAAATGATTATTCGTTTTAGATATTTTATTGATTATTATTACTATTACTGTAATTTTGACAATTATTATTATTATTTCATAAAATGAACACAATATAAACACAAGATTTTTACACAATATGTCGAACTCGTGACGATCGCGCGCGGGCAGTCGGTTGCCCTCGGTGCTCAAGTAGTAAAACTTTTTTTAATATTATTATATTTGTGGTTTTTGTATTTATCCATCTACATTACAAATATATATTTTTGAAATGTACTCAATCAGACTTTTCATTTGATGGTAAACACGATTAAGTGATCCTAATTTACTGACATTTGTTATGTTTTTATGTGACATTTGAACAGTTTAGGTGCGCCGTGATATCCGGGATGACATAACAATTCTAACAATACCACACACTTCTAAATCTCTTTGAGCGATTAGCAGTTATGATGGAATAAGGAAAGGGACAAACATACCTACCTATATAGGTAGGCATGAACTCTGAAAACATTACATCCCTTTTTCTGCAATTGTGTAAAAAATTAATCAAATTAAATTGTGACCGCCAAAATGACCTAACGACATATTAGTTGCTTTTCTGATATTTGTTTTCTTCAAATTTTGTATGTAGCATTCGTAAAAAATGTCTTATCATACGCAACATCGTCAAGCGGCTATATAACTACAGCTGACGAACCCGGACGCGTCACTAGCCGCCAGTGAAGTGGGTGTAGTGAGAGTGTCAGTGCGTGAGATATAAATTATCGTTCCTGTCTTCCACTCGCACATGCGATAAGATGAGCCGCTCGGGTGGAGAATGCAATGTTACCGTACGTGGTCGCTTTAGCACGTAGGCGCTTTCGTAATGCATGCATACTTTTGTATGGGATTGCGTGGACCCCGAACGGCCGCGTCACGAATTCAATGGATTAAATCTGGTGGATGCGCGTCAAAGCGATCCCGTTCGCCATTATTGAAATAAATCAAGCGCCGCGCGCTCTGCTGCAATTTTGCCTATGATGAATTGTTATTGCAGCACACGAGCCGGGTGTTCATTACGTTAAAACAGACGTACCACTTTGAAGACTTGTATCAACATTAATTTGCAATCGTGCGTGGAAGACGCAACCACTCAATAGCTTTTAATTTCTAGATTGATTTATCTTTGCTAGTGGTTGTTAATTAACAGCCAGAGATGCCCTATTTTTTAAACGACTGCCCAGCAAAGAGGAGTGTAAAGTGTTCAGGGTTCATCTACGTATGTTTTCTGTTTCTTTATTCCACCATAACTTCTAAACGCTTCAACCGATTTAGAAGTTTGTGGTATTGTTGGAATCGCGATGTCTTCCAGTGTCATAGGGCCCGTGCTGCGACCCATTGCTCTAATATTATTCATTTGCTCTCTATTGCCCTTATCTTATAGAAAGCAGCGTATTTAATATAAATCACCCTGTTACGCATTGGCGTATATGACAGTCGTTATTTTGCAGCTTATTTTTTCGTTCTTCCTCTTCACGGTCGTTAGGAATAAACCTGGTAGGCCGAGTACAAAATAAATATTTGGAATATTAATTTAGCAAAATAAATCATACACAATTGTCAATTATTACGCCCCACAAAATATTACCGATTTTTAAATAACTGTTTTTGGTTCTTACAAAGTTATTACACGAATGCCCAAAAAAAAGAAAAGTAATGTGTTCATGTATGAATGTTTTCAGTTTCCTTATTCCATTATACACCCGGAAGTTTTTAGTTGCCGGCATCCTTGAAGGGAGTGAATCAGTACGAGCAAATAAGCAACATTGGATGAAAACTTGTGGAAAAAACAAAAAAAAAATAATTGAAAGTTTTTTTAAATAGTATAAAAGCGTTGAGCACGATGCGCCATCTAGCGGTAAGTGAAATATGCTAATAGTGTTTATTAGGGATATTTCGCCTACCGCTAGATATCGCAGTGCGCTCAACGTTTCTCAAACTTTTTTAAACGGATATAATTTACAAATTTATCTAAAAAAAAAAAAAGTTTTTTCAGAATACCAGTTTTTTTTTATTTTTCCAAAAAAAAATATTAAAAATTGTATATATTCTCGTACGGGTTCACCCCCTTCAAGGAAGCTGGTAACTAAAAACTCACGCTATATATTATAATACCTGCGCCGATCTTGTGTTCTTAACAGTGAACAATGTTTCTGCTCGCTTGTGATTGAAATTTAAAGCATCTTTTAAACAATTCAGTTGCCTAATATCTATTATTTTTGCTTCAATAAATAACTCATTAGAAGAATACATTTTTAGCTTTTTGAATGAATTTAATTTTCAGCTTGCCTACAAAACATTATTAAGTACACTTTTTGAAACAAATGAGTTAAATTTGCTGGTAAATTTGTAAATTGTCTGTCTGTTAGGGAAAATCACCAAAATAATTGAAAAAATCATCAGTGGTCTTTGGAGACTTTTTCCATGTGAAATATTGTAACTGGCAATGCTTGGTGATGCACAGACGCCAGGTTTATTACACTTTGTATCTCCAGGTTTGTCCATTGCTGCGGGCGAGTTCGCAAACTCAGGATTTTTCTTCTTCCGCGGGTTCCTATTCCGCCTTATTAGAATGCTTTAATTTCGAAAAAAATAGACCAAGTACTCAGGATATATAAAGCTCTGCCCGGAAAGATTCTTCTTCTTCCGATATTCTTCTTGTTCTGTGGGTTCCTATACCGCCTTATCGAGAGTGCTTTAATATATAGCCAAGTACTCAGGATGTATAAATATTCGGACGAAAATAATATTTTTCTTCTTCCGTGGGTTCCTATCCCGCCTTATCTAGAGTGTTTGAATATCGAAGAAATTAGGCCAAGTAGGCACTCAGGATGTATAAAGTTCCGGACGAAAATATTCTTCATCTTCAGACATTCTTCTTTTTCCGTGGGTCCTATCCCGTATTATATATAGTGCTTTAATAGTACCCAAGCACTCAGGATGTACAAGTTTCGGACGAAAGTGTGCTTCTTCTTTCGATATTCTTCTTCTTTCGCGGGTTCCTTTCCCGCCATATCTATAGGACACCCAAGTACTCAGAATGTATAAAGTTGTGGACGAAAATGTTTTCTTCTTCCAATTTTCTTCTTCTTCCGTTGGTTCCTATCCCGACTTACTTACAGTTCTTCATTAGATACCCAATTACTCAGGATGTATACAGTTTCAGACAAAAACATTTTTGCAATCGGGGTGGGGGGGATATTCTGATGAAACAGTCTTTCTCTACTTTCCGGCAATATTTGGGGTGACACAAACGATTTTGTCTTAATTAATTTTGAATTATTTTATTTTTACGTTTTCTCCTATACTTTCGGTAAACACTTAAATCCTCTCTGTCTCAGTTATTTTCTTTTACATACTTTTCTAAAACAAAATATAATATTTCCGGATATTTAAATGTACATTTAGACGTTTTAATATCGAAAATTGTTTTTATTTGGTTTCTTTCTAATTTCATTTGTTTATAACTAATATTATTTGTTAGATATTATTAAGAAAATATGACAATCTGTTACGATTACAGGTAATTATGAGAGACGGAATGTCATGCATTATCCCCATATACTCGTAAAATGTCACACCATAATTCGAACATTAAATGTATTTCGATTTCTACTTTTATTCCTCAAGTAGATTACGATTATTATTTGCGTTTTCTTTAATTATATTGAAATAAAATATGTATATAAGATGAATCGGCGTATCCTTATCGAATATCCTTGATTTTCTCGCCCAAAGGCTTTGATTTGGCACTCAATCAATTGAAGTGTTCGCGTCGGCTTTGTACCATCTTGAGCAATGTCGAATTAATGAGGGAATTACAAAGTATCAAATCTCCGCTCGATCTCATCGCGTTTAAAGGAGGGGAAATTATTATAATAAATTGTACTGTAGATATACAGAAAAAATAAAACGTCCTATTGATTATTTTTAGGCACTTCTCTATGTTGTTATGATGGTACTAATTGGGAAAATACAGGCGGCTCAGGAATACTTACCACCAAAACACGGCACATCACCATCTACCGCTCATCATTTGCCGCAATCTCCACAGGGAGGAGGAAGAGGTGAACCATCGGGGGTATGTACTCATTTGATACATGTTGATAGAATCGGGCGGATACAAAATTCTAAAAGTCTTGAACTTCAGGCAACTTGCGGTGTCAACTACAACGGGCGAGCCCGTCGCCACAGGACGTTCTAACGATTTTTCGTTCTGTCGCCCTGCAGTGAACGTAGAAGACTTTGGACAGAACAATCCAACGTCTAGCTACGCCACAACCCGCAAGAAGCCAACGCCTTTACCGCGAGATAGCCAGTGTTATCTGGCGGGCCGACACTCGCGCCCTTGCTTCCAATTGTGACCAGATTTCTCCGGTCTCTCGATTGGTTCCGAGTTCGAGGTCGCTTGCGTGGTCCTCTCCCTTACGAAGCGGTGAAACGGTGTGCACCGAATCTATCGCGGACCAAGGCGTCCTTTGCCCGACTCTGAACCGGGATCGGATGGCCAATGGTCATTTCAAGAGCAGTCGCCGTATGGTAGGCAACCACTCCCGCTCTATAGGAAACAATACAGTTCCCAGACTCCCCCGACTGTTAGTCGGAGAGCACAATCGATTGGCTTGCGCCGCTCGGTGCGCAGACCGTCCAGGAGTGCCAGAGGTTTGATTCCCAGGGGAGACTGGTTGACCCAGTGTCCTACCCAGGTTCGCACCCCATGCGTGGAGGCCATCGGATGGGTGTTGACCCGTGAGTGTGACCGACCCTGAACACATGGATCATCGTGGCCACCTCATCATGGGCCCGTTAGCTCACTGAACTTCAGGTATCTTGCGGTGTCGACTACAACGGGCGAGCCCGTCACCACAGGACGTTTTAACGATTAGTCGTTCTGTCGCCCTGCAGTGAACGTAGAAGACTTTGGACAGTACAATCCTACGTCCAGTTACGTCACAACCCGTGAACTTCAGGCAGTGTTTAAATATGACAATTTAATCTATAGCGCAAAATCCCATTATGTAATATCCCCGTTTAATTATAGACAAAGTTTTAACAGCAGCCATGTGATAGTGATACTTTAAACGGGCTATCATAATTGAATGCGTATTCAATATTTTGTGTCTGTGCTGTTGGTCATTGAGGAGTTCCCTCGTTGAAAGCCAAGCCTGGGTCATGCAGTCCTGTCTTGGTAAAACTTAAAACGGACTGTCATAATTGAATATATATTGACAGGTTGAATGTATATTGAATGTATATTGACAGGCCCAGGTTATAAAATGACATAGAAGATAAATGGAAACACTTAAAGAACATTCAACAGTTTAAATATAATATAAATAAATGGTTATTTGAATTAGGGAGGTCTAAATCCGAAAACTTGTCTTGTATAGCGTATATTATATAATGGTTGATTTTAAAGCTAATATCGTATACATATACATTAATTATTATGCATATAATATTAATACATCGTATGTTATTTCTTATTTTTCCTAATATTTTTTTAAATCGTATTTATATAATTGTATTCTAATTTAAATATGTTTATACCATAATATATTGATTATTTATTATAATAGAATTTAGGTATCTATGTACTTACCATATTATTACATAAATAGGATTAGGTATATACATTGTAATATTTATACAGATTATTATATTATATTATATATTAAATTTTAATTAGGTACCTACATTTATTATTTCTAAAAATAAAACGTTAGTCAATTTAGTTCTTTATAAATTAATTAGCTAATTTTAATTGTTTACTCTGACCCGCCTAGATACAGGATATTTCAGTCCTAGTTAGGTGGGCACTGACCATTTGCTACATTTGCGTGTTAAAATTTTCCGAATTACTTTATAATATTGGTAATAATGTGGCTATATGTATAAAAAAATATGTATAAAGTACTAAATAAATAAATAAATATACAAAATTCCGTATCTGTGCTGTTGACCGTCGAAGGGTCATGTCATGGTGAAACTTAGAACATGCTATCATAACTGAATGAGTATACAAATTTTGTGTATATGCTGTTGACCGTTGAGTAGTCCCTAGTTGGGAGCCAACCCAGCTTATAGAATCAGGTCATGCTTACTATACAAAAAATGCATCGTCATCGGAATTGAACCAACATGTAAATTTTCAACTTCACATGATTATATTAAAGGAGTTCGCTCAATTCCTCCTACATCCCATTATCAGAACAGGATTTTGATAAAAATGAGACCAATCTGTAAGTATATCCTTAAAAATAAAAAATACATTTTCCAAATCGGTTCATAAATGGCAGAGTTCTGAGGTAACAAACATTTAAAAATATACAACCGAATTGATAGCCTCCTCCTTTTTTGAAGTCTGTTAAAAAGAGAATTTACCGCGAAATAAACTTTCTATATAAAAAGTCAACATTGAGGGGTGTCAATGATAACGGCGAACCTATCACCTCCAGGGAGTTATAACGATATCGTACCATTCTGTCTCCGATGGATTGAACGTAAAGATAATGTACAACAAAATCCACAGTCAAACTATGCCAAAAGCCTGTAAGTCACATGTCTTACCGTAAGACACAAGGCTTCGCCAAACAGAACGCGTACCTAGCGCGCGTCAGAGCGCTACAGCGTCAAGTCCTAACGCCGCGCTATACTTATGAGTTGTGTTGTACTGTGACGGTATTGTACTGTCAAACAGAGCGCGGGCGCTGGCAGTACGCGGCACAGTGCGCGGCACTCTGACGTTGCGCTAGGACGTTTTGACGCCGGGCGTTGTATTTATTTACAAACTTCATTCAAAGCGTCCGACGTACGCGTGAAAATACTTGCATTACAATACACTCAAATCAACTACTCCAGTAGATAGACATTCCTACACTTGGATGCGTCACAAAATTAAATACTAAAAATTTAATTATTAAAAACATAACTGTCATAATAATTGTCGTGGCTGTAATATTATATTCAATATTACCTACATAAAAATAATCAAAATATACTGATGTGATTTAATAGTCAGGGAGAATAATATATTAAAATAGAAATGCAAATTCTATGTAGAATAATCAAAGCAAATTTATTTTATTATCAATCCAGCGAGATGCCTTCGTATTTCTTTAAATGAATAGATATATAATAAATTACATGAAAATGACAATGTCAGCTATCATAATACCATTATGTTTAAAACTTTACAAATTCCATTAATCATCAACATGAAAAATAGACTCAAACTTCAAACTTCCTTATAACATAAAAAAAATCAAACTTCCTTATACCATAAATTGGGTTTCTTACCAACTTATTTACAATTATCTTTTTAAATTGGTCCTCTTCAAGGCTTTTCATTTGCTCTGGAATCTCATATATAAAAAGAGATGTTCCGATTCACTCATTCATTCATTCATTCACTGACTGACTCATCAACGCCCAGCCCTAACCCTTAGACCTAGGAAGCTGAAATTCTGCACAGACGTTCCTTTTAGGACGTAGGCGCTCACTAAGGGCGGATTTTTCGAAATTCAACCCCTAAAGGGGTGAAAAGGGGTTTCACAGTTTGTATGGAAAACCTATGTAGATGTACTTTTTAATTCGAAACTTTGAAAGATTACTCTAATAAACAAATAAGGAAATAGGTGTTTCATGTTTTTTCAAAATTCTACCCTTAAAGGGGTGACAGAGGGTTTTAAAGTTTGTATGGATAAACGATTTTAAATAGACTTTTTATTTCGAAACTTTGTAAGGTTACTCTAATAAATTAATAAGGAAACACGTGTCACATATTTTTTCAAAAATCAACCCATAAAGGGGTGAAAAGGGGTTTCGAAATTTTTATGGAGAAACGATATAGATGTACTTTTTAATTCGAAACTTTGTAAGATTAATCTAATAAACAAATAAGAAAATAGGTGTTTAATGTTTTTTCAAAATTCAACCCCTAAAGGGGGGAAACGAGGTTTCAAAATTTGTATGAATGAAGAATATTAGATGTGCTTCTTATTTCGATACTTTGTAAGATTACTCAAATAAATAAATAAGGAAACACGTGTTTCATATTTTTTCAAAATTCAACCCCTAAAGGGGTGAATAGGGATTTCAAAATTTTTATGGAGAAACGATATAGATGTACTTTTTAATTCGAAACTTTGTAAGATTACTCTAATAAACAAATAAGAAAATAGGTGTTTCATGTTTTTTCAAAGTTCAACCCCTAAAGGGGTGAAACGGGGTTTCAAAATTTGTATGAATGAACAATATTAGATGTGCTTTTTATTTCGAATTCCTGTAGGAGTACTCTAATAAAAAATAACAAAATGCTTCTTTCGTGGTTTTTCTAAAATTCAACCCCTAAAGGGGTGGAAAGGGGTTATAAAATTTGTATGGAGAAACGATATAGATGGTCTTTTTAATTCGAAACTTTGTAAGGTTACTCTATTAAACAAATAAGAAAACAGGTGTTCCATATTTTTTTTAAATTCTACCCCTAAAGGGGTGAAACAGGGTTCCAAACTTTGTATGAATAAACAATATTAGATGTGCTTTTTATTTCGAAACTTCGAAGGATTACTCTAATAAAAAAGTAATAAAATACGTCTTTCGTGGTTTTTCACAATTCAACCCCTAAAGGGGTGAAAAGGGGTTACACAATTTGTATGGAGAAACGATATAGATGAACTTTTTATTTCAAAACTTTGTAAGATTACTCTCATAAACAAATAAACAAATAGGTGTTTTATGGTTCTTCAAAATTCAGCCCCTAAAGGGGTGAAACGGGGTTTCAAAATTTGTATGATTAAACAATATTATATATGCTTTTTATTTCGAATTTCTGTAGGATTAGTCTAATAAAAAAATGGGAAAATTGTTCTTTAGTGGTTTTTCCAAAATTCAACCCCTAAAGAGGTGGAAAGGGGTTATAAAATTTGTATGGAGAAACGATATAGATGGTCTTTTTAATTCGAAACTTTGTAATATTACTCTATTCAACAAATAAGAAAATAGCTGCGTTCATATTTTTAAAAATTCTACCCCTAAAGGGGTGAAACAGGGTTCCAAACTTTGTATGAATAAACAATATTAGATGTGCTTTTTATTTCGAAACTTCGATAAAAAAGTAAGAAAATAGGTCTTTCGTTATTTTTCAAAATTCAACCCCTAAAGGGGTGAAAAGGGGTTATACAATTTGTATGGAGAAATGATACAGATGGACTTTTTAAATCAAAACTTTGTAACATTACTCTTATAAACAAATAAACAAATGGGTGTTTCATGGTTTTTCAAAATTCCGCCCCTAGAGGGGTAAAACGGGGTTTTAAAATTTGTATGGATAAACGATTATAGATGGACTTTTTATTTCGAAACTTTGTAAGGTTACTCAAACAACAAATAAGGAAACACGTGTTTCATATTTTTTCAAAATTCAACCCCTAAAGGGGTGAAAAGGGGTTTCGAAATTTGTATGGAAAACGATATATGTAGATATACTTTTTATTTCGAAACTTTGTAAGATTACTCTAATAAACAAGTAAGCAAATAGGTCTTTCGTGTTTTTTTCAAATTTTAACCCCTAAAGGGGTGAAACGGGGTTTCAAAATTTATATGACTAAACAATATTATATGTGCTTTTTATTTAGAATTTCTGTAGGATTACTCTAATAAAAAAATAAGAAAATTGTTCTTTCGTGGTTTTTCCAAAATTCAATCCCTAAAGGGGTGGAAAAGGTTTATAAAATTTGTATGGAGAAACGATATAGGTGGTCTTTTTAATTCGAAACTTTGTAAGATTACCCTATTAAACAAATAAGAAGATATGTGTTTCATGTTTTTTTTTAATTCTACCCCTAAAGGGATGAAACAGGGTTCCAAACTATGAACAATATTAGATGTGCTTTTAATTTCGAACCTTTGAAGAATTACTATAATAAAAAAATGAGAAAATACGTCCTTCGTGGTTTTTCAAAATTCAACCGCTAAAGGGGTGAAAAGGGGTTATACAATTTGTATGGAGAAACGATCCAGATAAACTTTTTATTTTGAAACTTTGTAAGATAAACAAATAGGCAAACAAGTGTTCCATGTTTTATCAATATTCAAGACCTAAAGGGGGGTTTTTTTTGGATAAACGATATTAGATTAACTTTTTAATTCGAAACTTTGTAAGTTTTTCTAATAAACTAATAGGCAAAAAGGTGTTTTATGTTTTTTCAAAATTCAACCCCTAAAGGGGTGAAACGGTGTTTCAAAATTTGTTTGGATAAACGACATTAGATGGACTTTTTAATTCAAAACTTTGTACGATTTTGAAACTTTTGTAAGATTACTCTAATAAACAAATAAGGGGGGTAGAAAGGGGTTTCAGAGTTTTTATGGAAAAACGATATTAGATGAACTTTGTAGGATTACTTTAATAAACATCTAAGCAAATATGTGTTTCGTATTTTTTTTTTAAATTTCAACCCTAAAGGCGTAAAAAGGGGTTTTTAAATTTGTATAGAGAAACGATATTAGATGGACTTTTTATTTTGAAACTTTGTAGGATAACTCTAATAAACAAATAATCAAATACGTCTTTCGTGTTTTTTCACAATTCAACCCCTAAAAGTTTGAAAAGGGGTTTAAATTTTGTATGGAGAAACGATATTAGATGGAATTTGTATACTCTAATAAACATTTAGGCAAATACGTATTTGGTATTTTTTTAATTCAACCCCTAATGGGGCGAAAAGGGGTTTAAATGATATTAAACAAATAAGCAAATGCATGTTTCATATTTTACTAAAATCTACCACTTAGTGGGTGAGAAGGGGTAAATAACCCTAAAAATCAAAAGAGAATCTGATTCGCGCGCGACGATTCCCGGACTTGAGAAGGCGTTAGAACCTCATTATAAATTCATCATTTGTCTCGATAACATACGTAGCGCAAGCACCGCGATCGTCACATCTTCACGCCTTAATTACTTAGTTGATCATCATGAAGTACATATTGACAGGAGTTCAGAGAAGGACGTTGGATACCTTTATATATTACACGCAAAAACTTACCACTTGATTGGGAAAAAGGGATCTATCTTGACCCAAATTTAACGCGTGCGAAGCCGCGGGCAACAGCTAGTCTCATATATAAAAAGAGAAGTTCCGATTCACTCAATCATTCATTCATTCATTCACTGACTGACTCATCAACGCCCAGCCCTAACCCTTAGACCTAGAAAGCTGAAATTTTTAACATAGGTTCCTTTTAGGATGCAAACGCTCACTAAGGGCGGATTTTTCGAAATTCAACCCCTAAAGGGGTGAAAAGGGGTTTCACAGTTTGTATGGAAAACCTATATAGATGTACTTTTTAATTCGAAACTTTGAAAGACTACTCTAATAAACAAATAAGGAAATAGGTGTTTCATGTTTTTTCAAAATTCTACCCTTAAAGGGGAAAAACGGGGGTTTAAAATTTGTATGGACAAACGATTTTAGATGGACTTTTTATTTCAAAAGTTTGTAAGATTACTCTAATAAATAAATAAGGAAACACGTGTTTCATATTTTTTCAAAATTCAACCCCTAAATGCGTGAAAATGGGTTTCGATTTTTTTATGGAGATACGATATAGATGTACTTTTTAATTCGAAACTTTGTAAGATTACTCTAATAAACAAATAAGAAAATAGGTGTTTCATGTTTTTTCAAAATTCAACCCCTAAAAGGGTGAAACGGAGTTTCAAAATTTCTATGAATGAACAATATTAGATGTGCTTTTTATTTCGAATTCCTGTAGGATTACTCTAATAAAAAAATAACAAAATGCTTCTTTCGTGGTTTTTCCAAAACTCAACTCCTAAAGGAGTGGAAAGTGGTTATAAAATATGTATGGAGAAACGATATAGATGGTCTTTTTAATTCGAAACTTTTTAAGATTACTCTATTAACCAAATATGAAAATAGGTGTTTCATATTTTTTTTTAATTCTACCCCTAAAGGGGTGAAACAGGGTTCCAAACTTTGTATAAATAAACAAGATTAGATGTGCTTTTTATTTCGATACTTCGAAGGATTACTCTAATAAAAAGGTAAGAAAATACGTTTTTCGTGGTTATTCAAAATTAGACCCCTAAAGGGGTGAAAGGGGGTTATACAATTTGTATGGAGAAACGATATAGATGAAATTTTTGATTCAAAACTTTGTAAGATTACTCTTATAAACAAATAAACAAATAAGTGTTTTAAGGTTTTTCAAAATTCCGCCCCTAAAGGGGTAAAACGGGGTTTGTATGGATAAACGATTTGAGATGGAGTTTTTATTTCGAAACTTTGTAAGATTACTCTAATAAAGAAATTAGGAAACACGTGTTTCATATTTTTTCAAAATTCAACTGTTAAAGGGGTGAAAATGGGTTTCGAAATTTATATGGAGAGACGATATAGATGTACTTTTTAATTGGAAACATTGTAAGATTACTCTAATAAACAAATAAGAAAATAGGTGTTTCATATTTTTTCAACATTCAACCCCTAAAGGGGTGAAACGGGGTGTTAAAATTTACATGAATGAACAATATTAGATGTGCTTTTTATTTCGAATTCCTGTAAGATTACTCTAATAAAAAAATAACAAACAGCTTCTTTCGTGGTATTTCCAAAATTCAACTCCTAAAGGGGTGGAAAGGAGTTATAAAATTTGTATGCAGAAACGATATAGATGGTCTTTATAATTCGAAACTTTGTAAGATTACTCTATTAAACAAATAAGAAAATAGGTGTTTCATATTTTTTTTTAAATTCTACCCCTAAAGGGGTGAAACAGGCTTCAAAACTTTGTTTGAATAAACAATATTAGATGTGCTTTTTATTTTGAATATTTCGTTTTTTTTCCAAAATTCAACCCCTAAAGGGGTGGAAAGGGGTTACAAATTTTGTATGGAGAAACGATATAGCTGGTCTTTTTAATTCGAAACTTTGTAAGGTTACTCTACTAAACAAATAAGAAAATAAGTGTTTCATATTTTTTTGAAATTCTACCCCTAAAGGGGTGAAACAGGGTTCCAAACTTTGTATGAATAAACAATATTAGATGTGCTTTTTATTTCGAAACTTCGATAAAAAAGTAAGAAAATAGGTCTTTCGTTATTTTTCAAAATTCAACCCCTAAAGGGGTGAAAAGGGGTTATACAATTTGTATGGAGAAATGATACAGATGGACTTTTTAAATCAAAACTTTGTAACATTACTCTTATAAACAAATAAACAAATGGGTGTTTCATGGTTTTTCAAAATTCCGCCCCTAGAGGGGTAAAACGGGGTTTTAAAATTTGTATGGATAAACGATTATAGATGAACTTTTTAATTCGAAACTTTGTAAGAATAAATTCTACTAAATTTAAGGGGGAAAAGAAACTCTAATAAATTTAAGGGGGAAACAAGTGTTTCATGTTTTATCAATATTCAAGACCTAAAGGGGTAACAGTGTATATATTTTTTCTTTAGGATAAACGACATTAGATTAACTTTTTAATTCGAAACTTTGTAAGTTTTTTCTAATAAACTAATATCCAAATAGGTATTTTATGTTTTTTAAAAATTCAACCCCTAAAGGGGTGAAACGGTGTTTCAAAATTTGTATGGATAAACGACATTAGATGGACTTTCTAATTTAAAACTTTGTACGATTTTGAAACTTTGTAAGATTACTCTAATAAACAAATAAGTAAATAGGTCTTTCGTATTTTTTTGAAATTCAACCCGTAAAGGGGTGGAAAGGGGTTTCAACGTTTGTATGGAAAAACGATATTAGACGAACTTCGTATTTTTTTGAAATTTCACCCCTAAATGCGTAAAAAGGGGTTTTAAAGTTCTTATGGAGAAACGATATTAGATGGACTTTTTATTTTGAAACTTTGTAGGATTACTCTAATAAACAAATAATCAAATACGTCTTTCGTGTTTTTTCACAATTCAACCCCTAAAGGCGTGAAAATTGGTTTAAAATTTGTATGGAGAAACGATATTAGATGGAATTTGTAGGAATACTCTAATAAACATTTAGGCAAATACGTATATCGTTTTTTTAATTCAACCCCTAATGGGGCGAAATGGGGTTTAAATGATATTAAACAAATAAGCAAATGCATGTTTCATATTTTTCTAAAATTTACCACTAAGGGGGTAGGAAGGGGTAAATAACGCTAAAAATCAAAATAGAATCTGAGTCGCGCCTGACGGTTCCCGGACGCGAGAAGGCGCTAGAACCTTATTATTAATTCATCATTTGTGTCAATAACATGCGTAGCGCAAGCACCGCGATCGTCAAATGTTCACGCCTTAATTACTTAGTTGATCATCATGAAGTAAATATTGACAGGAGTACAGAGAAGGACGTTGGATACCTTTATATATTACACGCAAAAGTTACCACTTGATTGGGAAAAAGGGATCTATCTTAACCCAAATTTAACGCGTGCGAAGCCGCGGGCAACAGCTAGTCTTATTATAGTAAAACAAATTTTGGTGAATAAAACTGTATCGCACTTTGTTAAGTCACTGTCGATTTATGTGGAGATTGGATTTATTTCTCGTATCGTGATGATGAAAATCACTATTCACCGGAACTTCTGCTAGGTGTCTACGAGTAGATGTAAGAAGGAGTCATGATTCCTGATTCTACAAATAGCGGCTTACAAAAACATTGTGACTGAGAAACTAATAGAATGTGTTCGGTGTTTAATGATAATTCCTATAAAAACATGGTAATAAAAGCAAAATTATAATCTGTTTATTCATTATTAAAATATTTTTAAAAAAAATCCGAATTTCAAATGCTGCATTCGTGGATCTTCTATTTGTTTGTCGATCGATTTCTTAGCCGATCGTCAACAACGAAGAAACTTTCCAACGACTATTATCGATATGCTGTGCGCTCTGGTAGTCCGCGACGTTAAAACGCAACGCTAGTAGAGCTTAACGCGGCGCTAGGTACGCGTTCTGTTTGGCAAAGCCTTTGGAAGTGCACACATCGTGTTTATATTTCGATAGCACCCGATTCGTTTGGGCGACACAGGAAAAAATAGGCGCCCGGCTTGGAGATTTACGAATGATTTACAGCTCCATTTATGAGTGTGTAAGGGATGGCTTCCGACCACTTGGACTAAAGAAACACTCTTCCCGAGTTACCCTTGCCTGGCGTCTTTGTTTCGATTTTTATCGCTTCACCAAAATAGAAATAGAAGATAGTGATCGTATTTTTCAAAAAAATCTTAAATACACTTTATAAGTATCTGTAATACATAAAGTTTTAACTTCTTTTTTTGTAATTTGATTATAGTATAAACCCATAATTTATTGTAGTATATATTTATGAATTGTATATTTTTATTATATATTTCTATATATATATATATATATATATACACATATATACATATTTGATAAGGTTTTTAAAGAAATCCGTTTATAGGATGATGTTTTTATTTAAAATAAAATTAGCAAAAGCTACTTAAAAAGTAGCGAAGGAAATCCCAGCTTGTATTGGGAAATGCTTATGTTTGAATGAGATATACTTACGGATGTGCACGACTTTCGACGGTGCAATGTAAGTTTAAAGGTCCTTTTGCAGTCGACTAACGATCACTATTCATCCATATATCTCATAAATAGGGCTTATCCTTATGCAACACAAAATGCCTTCAGTTGAGACGAATTAAGCGAAAAAATAAAAAATTAAACTATTGATCACTTCGGCAAAGCCGTTTTCTAAATGAAAGTGACATTACGAAATAATTCAAATTTCGAATGCTACCAACATTTAACCCTTGGAGTAAAATCTTATCCTATGTACTATAAAATGCTCAATTTGAATCTTTCAGGAACCAGCAAATTACGATTTCTCCTACGAGGTGCAAGACAGCGAAAACAATGTCGACTTTGGACACAGCGAAAAGAGGGTGATGGATATGGCGAGTGGTTCCTATCATGTTCTATTACCAGACGGTAGAACCCAAATTGTGGAGTATGAAGCTGGACCGAATGGGTATAGGCCGCAGGTGACATATACTTTAAACTTGCATTAAGTGTTTAAGTGTTTTCGTTTTCTTAGTTTTAATTTTTCTATACCTAGATAGGACAATGCCTATACAGGGTGAGTTTTTAATTAGTGAAATTCTTATAAGTTCACTAATAGGGAAACATTCAATACATCTTATGAGAGAATAATCAGTCATTTACGTCATTTTTAGTCTCATTTTTAATGGATTTACAAGAAGGGTGGATATTGTATATGACAACGAAGTTGTGGATATTAATTATATGAGTAAGTTACATATATTCTATTTGGCTACTCAGTCTTGTTTATTATATTATAATATTTTCAAAATTATAAGTAAACTACCTTATTAAAAGTATACAATAAATATAATATTCGAGAGTGTAAACCAACTAACTAAACTAATAATTATATATCAATAAATTACATAACCAAACTAAATATAATATATGGCATTGTGAAACTAAATACACTAAAAGTACTGTTAGAATTTTATTAGTATTCGTAACATTATTATGCATAAATTAATACTGTCAACTTTTAAACTTCTATTCCTTGATGCAGTGGTCAATTCTATTAGGTGTATTGAACGAAAAGTTTAAGTATTTGATCCAGTGTTCGCTTTAATTTGAAAAGTTTTTTCATTATCTTCTTTATCAGGAATATTTAGCCGTTTTTACTTCAGCGGTATGAAAATTGATTTCTTTTCATACCATAGAATACATATGAAGAATCATCATCAAAAGAATACATATGAAGAAAATCGCGAAAGGGCATTAACTTGTCAGGATTACATCACCCCACTAGGTATACGCCTGTGTTGGGGTGATGGATACATAGTTCTGTGGTATTATTTGCTGAGCCTGTACGCCTTGCCTGCTGTCCTTCTTCCGTCTTAAAAAAAACAATACGTAATATAATTTAGCATAATATAATATAAATAATATAATATAACATATTACAATATAATATAATATCATATGTTATAACATATAAAATAATGTAGCATATTTATATATAATATAGGAGGTATCACATAATAAAATATAACATATTATAATCTGTATATCTGTATACACATAATTTACATCTATATATCCTATATTTTGTGGTTAGAAATAAAATATTTTAATATATCATACTTTCGCATTCATCTCTAGTATCTCTAGCATCTATATATATATATATATATATATATATATATATATATATATATATATATATATATATATATATATATATATATATATATATATATATATATATATATATATATATATATATATATATATATATCTAGCTGACCCGTGGCCACTTCGTTGGGCGGTAAAACTTTTTACTTGTGATGAAATTATTAGTGTGGTTTGGTTAGTACTGAGTGTTATGATTTATTTCCTGACTGCCAAGAAAAGGGTTATATTTTAACTGCATATGTATGTATGTATTTGCATACCAATTTGACTATATTACTGTTATTTGTATGTCTTCTTGTGAGTGTCTTATTTGTGAGTGTCTTATCTCTTTAACCATTTATGCAGTACAAGTGAAATTATACGCAGTAAAAGGGTAAAGTCTTTTATTTTAAACACTTGAGATGATAAATTTACTTATTTTGATATTAATTCATAATTGTTGATAATATGCCCAATAAATATGACCTAACGATATAAATATTTTTTTTAATATAAAATACTACTTTTTATTACTTAAATATAAACGTTAGTTAAATATAAAAATTATTATTTTTTCAAATTGAAATTATGTTTATTACTAAATAAATGAAATGATAAAATAATGAAAGGGCACTTATCTGGTCTGTGGCGACCAGGAGCGACTCCACGCCTTTTTCTTCTCTTCTTTCAGTGTTTGCTAAGTGTTTCCTGCTGTGGTATTGGAACCTGATCAAACTGGCTTCCTACCGTCTCCTACAGCGGCAACACAACAATGCGAAAGACGAGAATGAATGCTGGAAAATAATAGGCGATTAGTGTTTCTTAAATATTAATGATTTTTATAAAATGTATATCAATATTTCGGCTCAGCCGTCGTCAAGATATCTAACCTAACGCGCTCATCTCTTTTTATGATATTTTTTAAAACATTACATTAATGAAAGACGATCCATTTTTTTTCTAAAAAAAAAAACAAAAGTTGCTTGTTAGCTCGCACTGATTCACCCACTTAAAGGTGTCACTACTTAAAAACTAATAATAATAATAATAATAATAATTTTATTCATTCAAAAACATAAATTTACAATCGTATTAGTTGCAGAATCTGCCTAACTTGGCCATAGCCCGTACCAAGGAAAACTCTATGTATGGCAAAGATTTATTTATGTGCACATAATATTAAAATGAAAAATACAACTATGATAAAATATAAAATAGATAAGCGAATTCAAATTAAACTTATAATTATATTTAAAATATTGATATAGCATGGTCATGGAAATAAATATTAATATAAAATGTCGTAATATGAAGTTTGTAGAACAAATAAATAAATAGTATTAAAATATAAAGTGTAGTGCAATGTATGACAATAATAATAATAATACAGACCTTTACTTTAAAATATGACTTATTGCCTTTTCCACCTCATGTCTACCAATTCTACCAATCTAATTCTGCAGTTTGTGCATTTTTATTCGGTAGATGGTTTATAAGCTTTATGGCCCTAAGATTTGCGTTTTTACCCTAACTCTAATGACTTAAGCCGACCCCTGCTCTATACGATACTTTATAATATAGCCATATTTCCATTATATCAAACTATTTCAATAATTATTTAATAGATAGCTTATATAAACACCTGAATCAAAACTCATTAGTGATGGTATGGTAGCTAGCATTGCGTTTCCGCAAGCTAATAGTTTTCAATAGGATGGGTCTGTGGTCGCATTTCAATTAAGCTTCCGCTCGGAAATTGTGTACATCCTGCCTATTAAATGCAATAACAAATTCGTTCAGGATCTATGCGAACAATTTAGTTTACCTATATAAAACAGAAATGAATGATGATATTGATAATGTTGGTGCTTATCCGGATAGAGTGCTAGCACTTTGCTAGCACAGGCTGCCACAGGCTGCCACGATTCTGTATGCCTATCAATTTCTCTCTTCTCTTTTAGGGTTCTACTTTTTCTTTTGTCACGGCTAACGAACTTGCAAACTTATCAAATGAATTGATTGAGTCACTGCTGACTGATAGGTATTGACAAATGAATAACTAAGCTATTAAATAATACTAAGTAACTAACTTTGTTATGTCACAACTTTTTTTTTGTTATTTTTTATCTCTTGGCACCTAAGTTCTTACACTTCCACGAAGGTTGGCTGTAAGATATTGTATTTTAGGTAACAAGTCCGCCATTTGTATGTTTTTGTTTCTTAAAATGTGCAATAAAGAATCTCTGTCTATTTATGTATGTACTATCGGGAGGGGGTTGGGGAGGGTGGTGGGTCGGGGGAACGGCGGGGGAGGGGGTGCTGAGTTGGGGGGTTGGCGCAGGGGGGGGCTTGTCTGTTTGCCGGGAGTGTCTTGGGGTGACACCACCGATTTTGTTCTCTTCAAAAATTTACATATCATCAAAAAATATGAAATCAAGCGAATGCTATATTTTGTCTTCACTTCCAGGTCCGATATGAAGGAACTGCGTCCTCGGGTGGTGGAGGCGGAGGAGGCGGAGGTGGAAGTAGAGGTGGAGGAGGCGGTGGATACAACTACAACGCTGCTTCAAACCAAGCACCAGTTCGGCAACCAGCGCCAGCTCGTCTCACCTCTACCTCTTCACCAGTTTCAACAACTAAGAAATAAGAACCTAAAGAAATCTCAACCAAAATGACACTACTAAAGAACGACCTGATTATAAAATTATTATTATTGTTAAATTAATATAAATCTGTGTTTATAGAGAAATGAAAAACTGATGTTTTTATTTTCATTTATTACCTATTTATAACTAACACTGGCAATCACTTTGGTTTCAAAAACATTACAAAATAAAAACTTAATTATACTGTAATTTCATCGAAATTTAATATGGATCTGTTAGTTTATATTCTAACAAAATTCGTTGGTTCACCTAATACAAAATGTTTATATATTAACAAAATATATTCTTCATTTGATATCAGTTTATGTGTAGAATATCAACGTTTTGATCAGGCCAATGTACTCGACGATGAGTCGAGTAAGAATCAAATCCGAGGTTGTCGAAGGAATGGTAGTCCTTTCTATGGTTATCTTCTGCAAATGTGCGGTAACTGAAAATAAAATGAACATTAATGACAGTCAGTATTAAAGGTTTTAAATATTTTTAATCTTACCGTCGAATAACAACCAAACATCCGACTAAAATTATGATCTGAATAAGCAGCCAAACTAAAGAGATGGTTATAAACAGGACTTCGTGGAAGCAGACCATGTTATGGTTGGAGAAAGGATCGTCTGAAAATAAAAAATAAAAAATATTCAATATAACGAAGAAGAAAATCGCCAATATCGTCCCTTATCTCACAAACAGGCGTATGTTGGAAAATACAATTTTTGAGCTTCGGTTCTATCGATGCAGAATTGCTTTTATTTTATTGTATTTTTTATTTATAAAAAATATTCGAATTGCGCATCACAGTTCCCCACTAAAGCTAGTGCATTTTCAAGGCTACCTAACAATTTTTTTTATATATTCTACATTAACTAGCTTGATTTATGCTAAATAGGTGCTCCTTCTTCCTAAACTAACCTAAGCAAACCTATATTTTCCTATCTTAACTGGCTTGATTTACACTAAATATGTATACTTCCTTTTTACTTACGCGTCCTTCATACTTTGTACGGTGTACTTACTTATATTATGTACCTATTCTAAACTAAATTTGATTGCTTGATTTACACTAACAAATAATTGTGTGGCAACTTGTGTGGCATAGTCTTTGCTGCGGTTCTTATAAAAAAAACACTTCCACCACTCGTGTGTGTAAAAATCTCGCAGAGAAAACATCCCTGAAAGCGACGAAGAATACTTATTGGTATCTCAGAATTGATATAAATTAAATGATTCCGATCATTGTTTGAACTCTCTGAAATAGCTTAATATGATCTATAAATATGAATATACTTTTAAGCAATAGTATTATTTTATTTTTAATATTATTCAAATAAACTAAAATGTTGTCTTTTACTATTCATTTAGATCTGTTTAAAGAATGTTGTCCATAGTCCATGTATTGTACAAAGTACAAACCTACTGTCCGACAGTACAACCATGCATTGTACCTTAGGACAAAAATCAGTTTTTTTTTAATAATCAAAATTTCCCAAATTTTACAAGTAACTTTTAAAACAACAAAATAAGTATTTATTATGAAACAAGCAGCTATCAAAATCATTTTTACCTTTCACCAAATTGACGCTAGTTTTACAGAGAAAAAAAAACAAAAAAATGGAATTTGTTCGAAGGTACATTACTTGCCCCTTCACTAAATAAATGATTTACACTAGATTAATGTACTTACTTTCTAACCTAACCTAACCTATATTTACTAGCTTGCTCCGTCATCTGACAAAGTGAAGTATCTGAATGTGATCACTTTAATGTGAAAGTGTTCTAAACGTCTTGTAAAGTTTTGCGTTTTCCTAGTAATTACTGACGGGGCAGAAACTTAGACCTCACCAGAGAGACCATTGAAAAAATGAGGTTTGCACATTGCGTCACATTGAGAGCGATGTTTGATTATTTTAATACGCAATGAAACCAAAACAGAAATGACACAATTAGAATCCACATGAAGGTCTTCAGTATCAGTCGTCCATACGCTAAACCTTAGTAGCAATACAAGTAGAGATGTAGTACCGGTATTCATCGGGACAGTAATATACATTCAAGAGATTATAAAATAAAGAAAAATAATTAGAAAGAAAAATCGAGTTGAAACTTTGTACTAAATAAAAAAATGTAGATTGTTTTAAGCACAGTTTCGTAACTAATATATCCAAATTTGCAAAATATTAAAACCGAAAACCAAAATCATTCTACTAAAATTTTATTTTTTATTTGACCTCAGGAGCAATTTGTCAAATTTAAGTGGGTCTTTGAAGAAACCCGGTTTATATCCAGATTTAGTGAGATACCACAGTCTGACTACGATGACGACGTTGATGATAAAACAATAATAATTAAGCTTACCAACACCAGTAATCAAAATCTTGTCCCTGTTCTCCCCATAGACCAAACTGTCAGCCGTTACAGTATTTCCAGAAGCGACCACAAAGGAAACCTCAAGAGGCACTTTCTTTCCAGGGGCTGCCATCATATCCTTGCACATGTCAGTGAACATATCCCTCTGGCTACTGCTGGCGATGACGATTTCACCGTTCTTCTTCTCGGGCTCGTTGGGGGCATTCTGCAGCACCTTTGCACCGTCGAATACTTCCACTGAGAAGTCTTCAGAGCCTGCTTCCGAAGAAGTCTCATTCATCTCGTTGACGCTTCGCACCTTGCGAGATGACTTGTAAGCACGAGGACATTGTACCTGCGAAATAAGATAGGTGTGTAAGTCAAATAAACTGACCTTTATTTGCTGTGATTGGCCAGACCAACTACTTTTATCTTACCCCCAAATTGTATAACAGCCTACCACTGAACATTAAAGATATTACAATTGTATTAAGATATAAAAATAGATTAAGCGCACACCTTCTAAATTCATCGACCTACATTGAATATCAGATATTTTAATATTTTAAATAAAACATAGGTATAAAGAGAAATAATAATTTCAGTAGATACAGTTTTAATTAAACTCTTTAATCGCCCTACCTAAACGAACGTACGTAATACGTCCGCTATATTATCATATAGAACAATGTATACAAAATACATAAAAAATATATATATACAAATTTATATAAAACCGCTATATAAAATAGCTTATATAAACCGCTTCATATTTTGTCTGGTATATTTTAAACAACTATTGTTATTGAGAAACCTAATAAAAAAGAAGGATTTAACTACTTTTTGAATTATAATCCAAAGAAGGCGTTTAATAAATATAAATAAAATAATTTAGTAACTATATATTATAATATTGTCCCCGTCTGTATTTATTATAGTTTAATATTATTTATTACTTTGATTGTATTCTGGCGTAACATGACGATTTTTTAAATATTCATTTTATGTTTGTTAATGTATTTTCACTATTAATGATGTCCTCTTTTATTTTTATAATATTTTAAAGTACTTGCAATAGTTTATTGATATTTTTTATGATATTTAGTTTTGAATTTTATTTATGTAATTTAGGTTAATACAATTAAGTACGATAATGTTTAATAGATTTATCAAGATGATTACGATTAATATAAATGGCGGATTTAGAGCAGGCGGCAGCCTAGTTAGGTTTTGACTATTGTAAATTAAAACAATTGTAAATTTGAAAATTTAATAAATTTATTTCACATTTAATTTTTAAAAATGGTGGTGTTAGAGCGTATAGTGAAGTTTCGCACCTCGTGAACGTATGAAGGCAGTTTCACTGTATAATAATGTATTTTTCATTGGTACATAGTACACTACGTATGAGTAATTTAAAAATAATACAAACATATTAAAAATAGAAACAGTATTACACAGTACGCTTTCCACATTAGGTCCAATATCTTCATACTCATTATGACTAAAATGATTTATTTTTATCAGTGGTGTTTTTAACTTATTTCTAAATCTATACTTATGTTCCATATTGTTTAACTTCTGCGGTAATATATTGCCCACAACTATAACAACCGTAAGCGTTTATCATAGTGGTTGAGTCCAGGTGATAAATTTATACAATACATTAAACGCAAAATCAGTCAGAAAAATGTCATCTTGAGGGTTTGGTGGTCCTGTATCGGTGTATATCCAAAGTTAAAATCGCCATGATTGTAACCAACCATAAATACTAAAGCTTAATAAGATAGTGTTATCTTATTACGTATAACGTTTTCGATATAAACTGAATAAAGAACAAAATTATGTAAAAGAAATAAACGAAAACCATTGGAGAAAAGAATCAAAAATATATTTAAAAATTTCAGAAAATATATTCTGCGATTGTTTTGTATCAACTGGGAACGGTGCACCTTTACGTACATTATACATACTGTTTTTTAAATTTTCTTTAGGATAAGTCTTTAAATTATGACAAAAATTATTGCTTAAATGTTCAGTGTTCCTTACCTAAATGATTGAAGTACTCCACTGTTCTTTCTTTTGGTGTTTGTTTACTTGAGTGTTATGTTACCTATAATTATTATGTTATTATTTATTTACTTTTCCACCGAGTGATTGTACTTATGCTGTTAAAAAATACAAATTCGTATTGGTATATTTATATATAATACAGAATTGAATTAGCATGCACATACAAGCACTCACAAGCACATTCGCACTACAGATGCACACACCCACACACACATGCATACACGCACACACACACACTAACACACACACATACACAGCCACACATACACGCTCTCCATCACACAAACACACAACAACATCCATACACTCGCACATAGCGATTTTAACTATTAGTTTTAAATTCTTTTTGGTTTTCTTTGTATTGTATTGTTTAGCATATTTTGTAATCTTTATATAGCAAATAATTTAAAACATCGTTGACTTTACTACTGTTATATATTATGCTTTAACGTTATTTTGTTATGCTGTATGTTTTTACCAAAAATAAAATAAAAATAAAAATACAAGAAATTATACATATATATATATATATATATATATATATATATATATATATATATATATATATATATATATATATATATATATATATATATATATATATATATATATATATATATATATATATATATATATATATATATATATATATATATATATATATATATAATTATTACAAAACCTTATCAAATATAAAAATATTTTACAGTTTTTTTACCATGTTTCTTTATACATTTGCTAATGTTATACAATTTTATACAAGTTTACCTTATTTTGATATTATTATATAGTCTTTAGTGTAAACTTCTCTGCCAGAAATTAAGATTGAAGTATCTTCTTTCATTTCATTGTGCATTGAAGGTTTTTTATTTTTATTTCGATTTAATGGCTCGTTGATAAATAACGCAGCCTAATAATGTCATATTTTAAATGTTGGAAACGTTCGAAATTTTGAATTATTTCGTAACGTCATCCACCATTTATGAAACGGCCTTTGCCGATGTGATCAAAGTGTTTTATTTTAGTTTTTTCGCTTTAATTCGTCTCAATTGGAGGCATTTTGTGTTGCAAAAGAAAAGCTCGATTTTTGAGATATATGGATGATGAGTGATCGTTCGTCGACGGTAAAGGGACCCATAAACTAACATGCACAGTCGAAAGTCGTGCACATCCGTAAGTATATCTCATTCAAACATAAGCGTTTCCCAATCCAAGCTGGGATTTCCTTCGCTGCTATTCAAGTAGCTTTTACTAATTTTATTTTACTGCGAATCATCTTCCTATGAACGGATTATTTACAAAACCTTATCAAATATATATATATATATATATATATATATATATATATATATATATATATATATATATATATATATATATATATATATATATATATATATATATATATATATATATATATATATATATATATATATATATATATATATATATATATATATATATATATATATAGACTTTGGCAGTATACATAATATATACATAGGTACCCCAAACAATCATTCCGTAATTGTATTAATATTATGTATTAATATGAGTTAGACTGTAAACAAATAAATTGAAGGACCTTAACCAAATAATGTCCCTTTTGAAATCCTCTATAAGATGATTAATATTGAACAACGGACAATATTGGCATAAATGCGCTTAACATAGATGGCGCATTCACCACTGCAAGGTACTCAACTTAAGTACTTTGAAAAACCGTCTAGTCAGAGCAAATGTTTACAATGATCGAGATGCTTTAAGTCGACTGCATCCGGCATAATCAAATCAAACATTTTAAGGGCGGGATTAATGCATTTTGAACACTAGATAGTAATTCATTTACATAGCGCATATAAACAATGAAATGGGATGGACGGCAGTGAATTTGATTATCGGCAGTTAATGTTCGGAAGAGGAATTCTATCGGACTTTTATTTAAGTAAAGCAGATATGCCCCACAGAGGTTTTGGATAGGATGGAGTTCGAATATTATTCAGCAAGATAAAGTCTTTTGTCTATACTCTATAGCATGTTCTTTCATGATGGTGGTAGATACATAACGCTGTAAGAAAATATAATAATACTGATAAGAAAAATAATAATTTATTGATATATAGAGTGTTAAATGTATTACTATTTAATAATAATATAACTGGAAACATTATAGAGAATATACCACGTAAATATATTAAATACAAGTAAATGTATTTATAATTATTTCTTTTTATATTTAACATTTGTGGTTTATGTTTTTATTTATATATATACATCTATATTTGCGGAATGTACTCAATCAGATTTTTCATTTGACCCTAAACACGATATTACATAGTATGTATGGTAATTTAATGACATTTGGATATTTGGACATTTATACAACTACTTACTTGATATTTAAACAGTTAATGTACCCTATGACACATGAAATGATATAACGTTTCTAATAATCCTACACACTTTAATTTCGGTTAAAGCGTTTAGAAGTTACGGTGGATTAAAGAACGAAAAACATACAAAGATGAATTCTGAACACATAACACTCCTTTTTAATTGACTAGTTGTGTAAAATGGAAGATATTTTCAAAATCACTAGTCTATAATGCTACATACCAATTGGTAGACCCTCATAATACTCGGTACTTGTTTTACAGGGTGCACCTTTCAATAAACAATCAGGTCAAGAATTGCTTTTATTATAAAATATAGAATAAAATAAAATTAAAAAAAAACACGATAAAAACGAATCACTAATGTTCTTAGGCAGTTGTAAGTTAAATAATACACCATTTTAAAGTACACGAAACACAGGATGTTTTAATTGTATTTGATCAATAATTGCCATACTTAAATCTTTTTCAAAAATCTTCATGAAATGTTGAGAGATAGTTTTTTTTTAATTTATTATTTTATTAGATGCAAATTTATAGTTTTTGCACCACTTACAGATTTTTGTAGTTGGTTTCATTTAGTATTTCATTTTATATTATTTCAGTAATACAGATTAGAAGTTGTAATACAATTCTCTTTTTAAAATTTGAATGCGTTTAATTGAAATTAGGACGCGTTATCTACATCGAGTAAATAACCAAATTTACACGTTAAAAAAACTCAAAATGTATATAGGTGAATAAGTTTTAATAAGTCTATAATTGACCACCCTATTGCCTGAATTCTAATGGACAGTAGATAAAGATATTTTAATGAATGAAATAGTTGATCAAATTGCCACGTAGTGAGCTTATTCGGAAGTCGTTGAAAATTGAACGTAGAATAAATGGATAAATACAAGTAATAATTATTTTTTATTTTCTTTTTTGATTTCTGTTTTCATTTCATATGGTATTATTAATAAGAAATATTTATTTAAAGGTTTTTAAAATATTGTAATTTTATTTTTAAAGAAGGTTGACTTGTCTTTGAAATATCCGGGCCAATTGCTAGTCCCTGTTCGAACTGCCTACATCTTAAAATAAAGCTAGCTCGGTGAGGTCGTCTAGCTAGTATATTATTCATCGAGCCCCGTGTTAAGCGAGAGTCGTGCCTGCAAGTCGGAAACCGGCTCACAATACTCGGGCTAATTCACAGAGAAGTAGAACTTTAGACGCAGTACCTGGGAGCAGTGATGCTATCGAGTTTATCGATAATAATAACTTAAAACTTATTTATCAATCCACGATGATAGTTTTATAATCTGCAATTACTTCGGTTTATTGCATTTGGTTTTATAAATAAAACGATAATGCGAAGTGTGAACTGGACCATTTTTGAAAAACTATCCAATTTGTATAAATATATAATAATAATAACAAATATTTATCATTGCAGTCATCATTGTATTGAAGTCATTGATTTTCTTTTTTGTAATCTTGTCGTATTTTTACCCAGCTGCCCAATAAAAAAGGAGTGTAATATGTTTAGGGTTCATCTATGTATGCTTTCCGTTTTTTTATTCCACCATAACTTTTAAACGCTTGAACCGATTTAGAAGTGTGTACTACTGTAAAAATCGTTATGTCATCCCCAGTGTCATAGGATACATTAACTGCCTAAATATCAATTAAGTAGTTGTCTTAATGTCCAAATGTCCTAATGTCAATACATTAATATAAATATATCGCGTTTAGTATCAAATGAAAGGTCTGAAAGTACATTCCGTAAATATACATGTATTTATGTGGATATATACATACATAAACCACAAATATTTCATTAACAAACCGTATTAAAAATAATTATAAATACAATAGGTTACTTTCTGTAACAGCAATCGTGTTTCTTATTCTTTTTAATAATTTACTTGTGTATAATACGAATAAATACTTTAAATATATATTTTTTTTTTATTGGAACACATTTTTTAGGTTATAGTATTATCATTATGAACTCTTACTATTATAGTAGATTGCAAATTCTGTGTATTTATTTGCCGAATTGCAAACAAGTGAGATATTCTTTAGTTTATATAGGTTATTATTCAAAAGCCCTTACAGAAAACCAGTTTCCAGAGCTAACCTTTTGCCGATTATATAATGAAATTACCTATTATTTAATGGCATTTTGCCAATTATATAATGGAATTACGTTTTGTTTATTACTTTACATTTGTTTTTTTTTAAGGTAATTTACTTCATTTTAGCGTAATTTAGTTTTATTAGCATATTACTAAAACTTTAACATAATTTATTGTAATATTAGAGTCCTGTCCACCATAGAACGCACTACTCCAAGTTTGGTGACAGAATCAAATAAGCAAAAAGTTAAGGTTTTGCCATTCGGTTCCTGTTATTTTTGTAAGCAAAATCAATGTTTAATAGTAATTAATTCGTAAATAATAAATAAATAAATATATCCTCAACGTAGGGTAGAACCGGGGTCAGCAAACCGGGTGCCATGCAGCCGTTCATACTTTTGCGATATTAAATTTTGGGGTACCATTTTACCGCTTTTTATTTTCCATTTTTTAGTTTTACGTGTCATTTAAGTTTTATTTCATTTTTACCCAAAAATGATTCAAGTATATCACTAGTTTTTAAATGGTTTTTTTTTTCTAATTATGATACTATATCAAGAAATTAAGGAGAATATTGCTAGTTTTTTAGGCAGTATACACGAGTATATTCGAAGACTATGAGGTTGTTTTACATTATAAATAGGATAGAAGCGAATTTGCCGCGTGAAGTTAGAACAACCGGATGTTTCGGCGATGTTGCAATTGCCCTTGCCACGATAGACTACAGTACTTGGAGGTGTCAAACACAACGGGTGAACTCGTCACTCCATGAAGATATTGGATCGTTATGTCTCCCGTCAGGTGAGAAACAGTCTACTATCTAGTTACGCCAATCGCCCGTAAGAGACCAACGCCTTAACGGTGAGAAGCCGGATGTGCAACCAGCGGGTCCACACTCGCGCCATTACTTCCAGATTTCTCCGGCCTTTCGACTGGTACCGGTTTTAGGTCGCTTACGCGGTCATCTTCCTTACGTAGCTGCGTAGTAGTGATTCGGTATTTAACCCCTTGAGTATGATAAGACCAAATCTGGTTCTGAAACAATTATCCGTTGAGTATGATACGACCAGATCTGGTTCCGCGTTTTTTTCACTTCTTTGACGTTCTCATATTTATTCATAATTATCTAATTGTTTTACAAAATGATATTTCAATATTCTATATTCGAAATTTCAATGCAATCATTGTACAGTTGTTCTTTTTATGATTGGTGTAGTAGTTTCGTAGTTATAGTACTTTAAGGTCGATGTCGCCGAAAATCCTGCAAAAGAGACAGATGCATCCATGAAAATACCCATTTACTCCAAGGGTTAACGAATCTATCGCGGCCACGGCATCCTTTGCCCGGCTGTTTATCCGGTATCGGGTAGCCGATTTATCGTTTCAAAAGCAGTTGCCGTAAGGTTAACGACCACCCCGTTCTATAGGAAACAAAGCCGTTTCCAGATTACCCCGGTTATCAGTCGGAATCCACAGTCGATCAACTAATGCCACGTGGTGTGCAAACGGTCCACGAGCGCCCGAAGAATGATTCCCTGTGGAACTGGCCCGCAGGCAGAGTCCTATCCGTGCTCACATTTCTGCTTGGAGGCTACCTGTGAGTTTGGCCGACCCTAACCCATGGCCTAACTGCACTAGGCCCATTATCTGAAATACTGTCAATCGTTATCCGTTGTTAGATTATAACGGTGATTCGTAGATCCGTTAGTAGACTATAAAGGTGGTGAGGCGGCAGCTTCTGCGCGCCGGAATTTTGAAAATCCATAGTGCACACAACACTCACTCTATCTCGTGTTACGTCCATGCGGTCAGCGATGGGAAGGAAAACATTTAAAGAATAGGGTTCGATGTAGTAGAGAGTAAACAAAAGTCTCTATTGAAGCTCTGGGTTTTTCTTATTTCAATAGCTTCCCGGATCATGCGTGGAAAATAAAATGATTAGTATACATACTATATACATAGACAGGTAGTACAGACATGAACACTAGTACACAGTAGATACGTAGCTTAAATTATCGAGCGACCTTAACCCTTCAGGCCTCGGCCCCTCAGCCGATTGACAAGTTGATGTCCCAAAAATTTTTAGTAAAAATTAGTAAAAAAATTGAATTATGACACTGTCTCACCAAAACATTAATTACTGCCAAACCACTGTAACCATAATTAAAATAAAACATATTAACATAATAAAACATAATAAAATAAAACAAATTAAATTAAAATAAAATTAAAACGGGGTCGTCACGCTGAATCGTATTGTGGCCGATATCGGCCAATCGGGGCTTGAGGGGTTAAGGGTGAAATACAATAATACTTCAAAATGAAGTAATACAACAAATTTGCTGAAAATTCACAATCAAATTTAAACTATAACTACAAAGTATAGATATTAATATAGTATCCAGACTCCATACAAATCAAGCAAGGAATTCAACTTTGCATCGAATTATGGAAGCCTACTATGACTCGTTTCAGGAACAAGACATATTCTCAATGAGCATAAACGAGTTTATCAGAGCGGTAATAGACCAGACCACAAAAGCTTGAACAGATACATACCTGTGTAGAATCACACACTCTCATATTTACTCTGCTGTGACACATACACGTAGATGTGCTTACACACACACCCATTAAACACACATCACAATCACACATATTAACACACTCATCCTACTCTATCATACCCACTCACAAATCGAGAGAACATGATTATATAACATAGTATATAAATATAAAATCGAAGTCTATCGCGGTTGTTTGACATTATAAATAGGATAGAAAACGAATTTACCGCGTGAAATTTGTAGCACCCGACGTTTCGGTGACGTTGCAGCCGCCAAGGAACAATTCTACTTTCCTCGCATGATCCGGGAAGCCATTGAAATAAGAAGAACCCCGAACTTCAATAGAGACGACGGCTACAAACTCTCTTCTACGTGGAACCCTCTTCTTAAAATGTTCCCGCCGCCGAACGCCGATCGCCGAACGCAAAATCGTAAAACAGGATACAGTGAGTGTTGTGTGCAAGACGGATTTTCAAAATTCCCGCGCTCCGAGCCCGGCCCCCCACCACCGTTATAGCCTACGCAGTGGCGGCAGCGGTAAGCGGCCTACCCGCAAAACAACGGATTGACAGCTCTTCAGTCTACCCTGAACAACGGCGGCTGCAACGTCACCGAAAGGTGCGAGTGCTACAAATTTCACGTGGTAAATTCGTTTTCTATCCTATTTATAATATATAAATATTATTACACAACGTCACGCACATAAACTGTATATTATCAGGAGACTATTTTGGCCGTTATATTGTTATTATTATTTATTAACTTAAGACCCGAGCGCTGTTTTCTCTTTTGTTGGAATAAAATAAAATAAAAACAAAATGAAGTATCGACTTAGTGTATCCCTAGTAGTCGTCCACGTGCGTACACTTTCAGTACATCCGACACCGGGGCAACTTTAAACGAAGATTTGTTCTTGGTTTTTAACTCTTAAGAAACACAATGGGGTGCGGGGCGCGAGTGTCTCGCCGTACTAAGAAACGGAATGAAGAGGGAAAGAGAGGGATGATGGGCGGAGGGGAGTGGGGATGGCGTTCGCGAATACAAAAGTTAATTTAACAAGTTGCCGATGATAACTTTTTTACGAGTGGCCTCTCCTGCTGCTACCGTCCCACGGCTGCATTTCAAATATAATGAGCTCAATTTGCTTTTAGCGCCCTGCCGTGAGTCTACCTTCAGCCGACGAATAAATAATAAAAAAAAAGAGATCGCAGACTTCGGTGAATCGTAATGAATTTTTCGCGCTTCCTTTGTGTATTCAATCAACGCAACCGATTTATTACAACAAGTAAATGAAAGATTTGTAACGTACGTAGCCGCGTCGAAGCACTGGTTCCCGTCAGATCACCGAAGTTAATTAGAGTTGGGCGTGGTCATTACTTAGATAAGTGGTTGTCTGAGCACAGCTAGGTAATATTATGAGAGCCGGCCGCCTGTTAGATAACTGAAGGGTTACGGAGAAGAACGATCAAAGTCAAATTTACTTCTTAAGATAAGATACTTCTTTAATGGGGTATAAATTCAAGTAAAATGTTTTTTTATCAAACTTAACTATATTTATAGATTGCAGATTATATTGTTTTATATTGTTCTCACTCGAATACACCCTGCCTAAAGGGTCCTATTTTAAGTTAGATAATGTTTAAAATGGAATTTCCAAAAATGTTTAAGAAATGACTTCGATCGTTCTTCCTTGCAACCCTTCAATTGTCAATGGACATTAAAGTGGCCCGGTACAATTAATAGGGTATAAAGGTTTTTAAAAAAGGCCGATTGTCTTTTGAGAATATATTTCATGTTTATTTTTCAGTTCCGCTGTGACCAGTCGCTTCTCTCTCTCTCTCTCTCTCTCTCTCTCTCTCTCTCTCTCTCTTTGTCTGTCTCTCTCTCTCTATCCCTCTCTCTCTCTCAAACTTACCAATTTGGGGTGGTATTACCCCATATTATCCCCATAAGGTCCATTTCATTTCTTAACATTCCTAACAACGCTTATGTCGCACAGCAAATACGCGCATATAAACATGTAAACGATCGCACAGGCTGGCAGCGGCCAATTGTTGATAATTTAGAACAATTATACTGTTAGTCAGATCAAAAATTATATTACTATTTACTCCTTAGAATTTCAATTTAGTGACTTATTTCTATCTATTAAGAGCAATTTAAAAAATATATGATTGGGATGATTGTTACGGGGCCCCTAAAATGCATAAGGCCTACCTATATGTAGACCGGTGCCTACTTGGCCTATTGGTTAGTCCGGCACTGTGCACATATGTGCACAGTGCCGAACTGTCGAGTGTCAAAGACGTCATTGATCAGAAATAATGGGAGTCTCTTTAGTGCTTAGTCGAACGACTATTTTTGGAAAACAGGCGTTACAACAATTTCAGCTGACAGAGAAATAAAGAGAGAGGTGGTGAGCTAGCCCCGGCATAACTGTTTAGCAGTTGTAGTAGTTAAAAATTGTTATTAAGAAGCTTTTGAGATAATAAGATTTTAAAATAAAAGTTAATTAACGATAAAGCTCATTGGCGATGATTTCAGTTGCAATAGATTAGAAATCATCTTTTGATAAAAAACCATAACTAAAAGCTATTACATAAAATTGTTGTCTTCCTAGGCACAGGCGCTGCATAGTTAGGAGTGAGTGACGCAGAATCATTATGTTTTTAAACATTCTTATGTGTTTTCTTGAATAAATAAAGAAATACAATTATAAAAATATTTTAAATACCTTTTATTTACTTATGTTTTAGGATACAAAATAAAATGTGTTATAAAATGGAATTATCCATCAATAATTTATCATTATTTGAAACAGTTTAATTATATTTTTTCGACTTAAAAAAGCTATAATCTTTTGGACTTTTATTTATTTAATATTTTCAAGAATAATAATTGGGTCCTTACCTATGTAATGCTGTTATTTCACACTGGCCAATTTGAACATGAATAACTTGGGTTTGAGTTCGAATTTCAAATTCAAGTAAATTTTATTCTAGGCCAGGCTTTTTTAGGAACCAGATATTTATTTGTCTTTCCTTGTTTGTTTTTGCTCAAATATTTTCGCTTGTACAACCATTATAAAATTTAAAATATGCATTATTTTAAAATATGAGATCCTGTGCCGTTGTTTTCTATTACAGCTCCTTGTGGTTTGGCTATACAGTTACCTTAAATGTGCACTGGTGGAAACTCCAAACAATGATATAGAAACTCGTGATTAAATAACCGAGCCTAATCAATTCCTCATCGCCACTGCTTTTGCATGACAACGTATAACCACAGATTACATTGCAAACAGTCGCAAAGTTGCAGGAGTCGCGGCTGGAGACTCTAGGTCACTCACCGTACGTGCCAGACCTTGCTCCAATACAGTTTATTTTTTTTCAGAATTTAGATATCTTTTACAAAGAAAAATGTCAACCTTGAAGAGTCGGCGAAAACGCCTTCAACGCAATCATTGGTTCCTGTGCACGAGAGTTTTACAGCAGAGGAATTAAGCAACTCCCATTATAATGAGAAATCTGTTTAGATAAAAGCCGTCAATTTTCCTAATAATTAAATAAATATGTTTTATACAAAGTTTTAGGCCTCAAATATCCTTTATAGAACAACAACTTCATAGGTCTGAACCCAATATTAGTCAAATACATAGATATTAAGCAATAAAATTGCAATTGATAGTTGAGTTTAAAGAGTGGTATTTAAAATTCACTTCGTTAACAGTTACTTTCTGATAAAATAAATAAATTGTTAATTAACGTTAAAAAAAATCTTTTAATAATGATGTTTGCAATTAATTACTCCACTAAATAATTCAGTAACTAAAATGATTATGATAATTACCCGAGTTAGCCTCATTTTTTAACCTAGAATAATAAAATTGTCAAAGCTAAATTTTACAAATGATTACCTCATTTCTGTAAGTATATTATATAATATATAAGCGGGATACCGTTAGTTCGAGTGCGTTTCGCTCCCGGCTAAAGCTATATCTGCTCTCAAGATAATGATACTACGTATATTTTATATTATGTATATGTATAACATAGATATTATGTTTCATCTATATTATTACGTATATTGTATATTATGTATATATTCTATGTATATGCTTTAATGTAAATATTATTTATTATGTTGTTTTCTTTAAAAAAATCAAAATAAAAGTTCCTGCCACAAACAAAAGTATTTACCACCTGCTGGTTGGCTGGAGGATATTGCCGTGTATATCAAAAAGCCCGCCTTTTTCAATCGTTATGGTCAATAAAGTTTTTTATTATTATTATTATTATTATTATTATTATTATTATATGCATAAGGAAAAACCATTTATTAGCCTTTTAAAATGCATAAATTAGAAGTAAACTCGGTAGGTATCTTTTTAGACACTTTTGTGTCTCATATTTTTTCATACAAACAAACCAAATAAACTATTTGGAGCAAAAAATGAGAAAGCAGCACTGCGTAGCTTATGGCTGCAAACTTTGCGAAAGCATTTTAATTCCTGAATATTCATAAGCAGTCAAAAGCCGGAATAACTTCATAAATATAGGAATCCATTTCGGATCGTTAACATTTCACTTGCTTATTCAGATTTTGATGGCAGAATATGAATAATATAATATCTTGAAAACTTGTCATAGCGACGCTTTTATTTTAACGTGGCCTAGGATAAAACGGCGTGACAAGAAGTTAAAGATACACAACTTCAATCCCGCTTGAAGTTAAGAGCCATTGCATCTTTTTTTCTAAAGTATAACATTAATTTTTAAATAATTCGTTATTTATATAGGTACATCAAGGAAAGTTACAGGTCGCTTATTCAACATTAACTTTTTAGTTTTTTGTAAATATTTTGAGTTACAGGTGCTTTTTGGAAATGAATTCAAATATGTTGTATAACCAGTATTTTTCTTTATATATTCACGAAAAACACTTTGACAGATTTACTCTTGTTTGTGACTTTTTACCTTTACACATTATTGGACTACCGTAGTGAAAATAACCCGAAATATTCACCCAGCCACGGAGTTGTGTATTTTTTTTATAATATCGCATTATGGGCAGGTGAAAATATATATAAGTGACTCTTAATAATGCTTCTAATCCGAACAATCAACTAGATCTAACCTAATTTTATTCACAGAGTCCTTGTTGTGAGGAATATAGGGCAACGCTACCAGATTGACGCCGTATCGATCGATAAAATCGGCAAGATAAACCACCTTCCTCTTATTTTAAAACTATTCAAGATAGGTATCATTTAAATTCTCTATTAGTAAAAAGAGTCCAATCGTAGTGGCAGCAGGTTTGAAATCGCATATAGTATCGGTAACGCCTGGTGTACCGCAAGGTAATCTTCTTGAACCTTCACTGTATACAATCTATATTATTGACATCGAGCAATATTTCAAGTACTCAAACATTCTTCTGTTGGCAGATGATATGAAAGCCTTTGTGCATAATAGCTCGATGCATGATTGTTCAAATTTCCACCTTAACTTTTCCCTATTTATTGCTAATTAAATCACCTACAGCTTAACGTTGACAAATGCTACTCGGT